>PVJI01009557.1:0-64829 GCA_004026765.1 Micronycteris hirsuta
TTTATTTATTTATTTTTAGAGAGAGGGGAAGGGAGGGAGAAAGAGAGGGGGAGGAACATCAGTGTGTGGTTGCGTCCTGAGTGCCCCCTACTGGGGACCTGGCCCACAACCCAGGCATGTGCCCTGACTAGGAATTGAACTGGTGACTCTTTGGTTCACAGGCCAGCACTCAACCCACTGAGCCACATCAGCCAGGGTTGAAGCTGAGTCTTGAAGAAAAGGTGGTAAGCAGGTCATGGGATTACCTTCCAGGGAGGCGGATGGTGTGAGCGAGGGAACCCAGGTTGGAGAAGTCACCTAGTTTGACTAGCGGGTGGGGGGAAGGTGCCCAGGCACGGCTGTCTCACAGGGTAGGCTCTGGAGTTAGAACAAACCCAACCCGGCTGTGTCCATGCAGATACCTGAGTTCCGCTGGGGTCAGGGTACTGCCCTCTAGTGGGCACTGGGCATTTTGCCCCCAGAGTGAGGACCTGGCTGCTGACATGCGTGTTTTGACCTTGACTCAAGGACCTCCTCCTTGTTTATGAACGCAGATGTAACGAATTTTTGGAGTGAGTCCTTTAAGCCAGTTTAATGCCTAGGTAAGTTTACTATCCAGTCTAGTAAACCTGTTCCTGATACTTTTTACTTTTATTTTAATGTTACTAAAATTATTTTCAAAGACTTTAATTCTGTTTTATATGAACTGTACAGGAAGAATTTAACACATCTATCAAGTTGTATCCATTATAACATCTGACACTGTGGATTTTCTCCCGTGGCCATTGTTTCTATCAAATCCAATTTTCCCGGGCAAATATTTACAGATCTGAATTTTATCAAGACAATTACATATATAATCTCTAACAAATTATACAGTGTGCAATTCTAATCATTATCAGTTCTATTTTGAGGAGATTATTTCTTCTAAGAAAATTCATTATGACCAGGGTCAAAGATCGCTCGTTTATGTGTATTTCTTCATTAATTTATTACAACATGACGAGGAGACTGTGAGAAGTCCTTGGTGATTGAACTGCGTGTCTGATTCTTCTGTCTGTCTCTGGTTACCCTGTGTGCTGGGTCTGTGTCGCCTGCTCTGCGGGCAGCAGGTGGTGAGGCTGGGATATGCTCAGGGCAGTGTGAGCAGTGGGGCGCCCTGCCTGCACTCCCCCAGCCTCCCAGAGCGCTCTGTCTGTGCAGCCGTGGTGCCAGCCCTTCACAGACTTCACCTCCCCGAGTTCTCCTTTCTTACCCCATCTCGCAGTGGTGGGAATGGCGGCTCAGGGCAGTGTAGGGGCATGACTGGGATTTGAACCTAGGTTTGTCTAAATTCCAAACTCACAGTTTAAACCACTGGGCACTCAGCAGATAACCACTCACTGCTAGATGCTCTTTGGCGGGCAGAGTTGTTGGTTATGCTCACAGAATATCTGGTGCAGTCCTGCCTTACACACACACACACACACACACACACACACACACACACACACAGCCCCATTGTGGAAACAAAGCTCAGGGGGAGAAGGACGAGTCCAGGGTCAAGTCGGCACTGGACAGCACAGGGGGCTAGAACCCAGGTTTCCAGCCCCCCTTTGCCAACAACCTCTGCTGGTGACCGCCACTCAGTTCAGCTCAGCTCCTGGACAAGGGTCTTGAGTCTTCCCCAGCTCAACCAGCAGCTGGTTTGATGGGGAAACCAGGCAGTGAAAGTTGCCAGAGATTGCAGACACTTGGATTTCTTTTGTTTCAAAGAAATTGGGAGGAAATGTCTTGGCAACGGGACTGTCACATCACTGGGTAGAAGTGACCGTGTCCAGCAGTTGCCACATGCCCGTTCTGGGACCTTGTGTTTCTTGCAGGGTCTAGTTTTCCCATCAGAAGGAGCTGAGTGGGACCGCCGCACCCTGGCCCCTTCCTGTGGGCGCTAAGCAGGGCGTGGAGGGGGTCTGCCTCTTGGGTCTGTGGGCCGGGAACATGCTCCGGTTACCTTTTGGCTTCCATGGTGATAATGCGCGGAGGTACTTCAGGTCCTGAAATGACTGAGAAGAAGGCTTTTCCTTTGTGTTGCTGTAACATATTTACGTTCTCCGATTATAGAAGGAATGCCGCTTCACGGGGGCACAGTGCTCCTTTAAAGGGGCTATTTCATATGACCATCATAACAGTATGAGAACAAGAGAGAGAGCTTGTTTTCCCCTTTCTTTCTTGAAAATCCACTTTCGCACAAAGAAAGGGCTCAGAGCACAAGAAAATAACTGCACACTTGACCTAATTAGACAGAGAAAGCTGGCTGGCCGGTAACAGGCCGGGGCGGCCTTCGTCCGCGTGGGATGCTGGGGCACCTGTGCTGGCCGCACTGACCCTCAAACCCCACTGTCCCCCACGACCTCTGAGCAGTGACAAGTGGTCACAGTTACATATGCAAGGGAAGAGGACTTTCGCAACTCTGCCGCTCGGATAGTTTCCACTCATGCTAAGAGCAAGTCTGCTAGAAGAGGGGAATGTGCCTGGTGGGGGCTGGGAAAACCTGGAGGGTCAGCTGGAGGGTCCCTGCCTTTGCCAATCTTTCCCTGTCCCCAGCGGTCTGGCTGAGGGCCACCTGGTTGCTGGGCTAATCATAAGGTGGTAACTTCGCTCTTTGAAGCTGGAGATACTCCTTCTGTTTCTAAAATTCTACCCCAAAGGAGGCCCCACAGCCAATGACCCGGTTCCGATAGAGTGTTTTCAGCAGGTTGGGCAAAGGCAAGCCAAACCGGGCCTCTTTGCCAGGAATCCTCTGTGGGGACCACGTGCACTTCTCCTTGGCTTAGCATCTCAGATGGCCAACCCTCCCGGGAGGGTGCCTGGGAGATACACCAGCCTTCCAGCGACCCCTGCCTCCCCAGACCCGAGCCTCCATTAGCAGACAAGATGCACAGAAAGTCTGAATCGCTGACCACCCCTAGGGAGTCTTCCTTTGTTTGACTCCATTAGCAACTGACCTGCCAGACTTGCACTGGATAAAGATTCTCAAACCCACCAGCGCCTCCAGGCTTTCATGGGGGTAGCCGTCTGGCCTCCTCTCATAGATAGCTTTGGGCGGCGGAGGAGGGAATGCTGGTTGCGTGTCCCAGAAGCACTTTGTGAAAAGACTATTTATTCTAGGCACAGTCTATTTGGCCCGACACCTCTCAGACAGCTAGTGATTCCAGTTTGTTTATGATTATCCTCGCCCCTCCCCCTCCATCTGCCACGGGAGTTTGTGCCTTGCGCTGCAGCCGCCCCACGGAACGTGGGAGCATCTGTCTCTCTAATGACCAGCCGGGGCAATTTCGGCGTCTCAATATGGCTAGATGAAGAAAACATTTAATTCCGGTGATACAGGGCACTCCAAAGCCAGATTTGACAACTGTGCCATGGAACACTAGTATTTCACAATTTCCTTCGATAACGAACAGAAACACTTCTCACTCCCAGAGGAATATATTTATAAGATGGGATGTTGATAACTAGGCGCCTAGAATGACAAATGGCTCTGAAAGATGCTCACTGTTGACTTTGATGAGCACGAACGCCTTCTGTCAGATGGAAGTCTTCCAGAGTGCCTGGTTCTCAGCCCGCAGGGCCCGCAGAAGTCTGAGGGAGCCCTGCTTCCAGGGGCCTTCTTGTGGTCTGAGCTTCCCGGTGAGGGCCTCCGGGACAGGTGTGAGGGGCAGGTAGGAGCTCCGAGGGAGGAGAATCCTGAGGGCTTCATGGAGAGGTGGGTGCACAGAGGGAGGTGAAGGATGGGAAAGGCCTTGGTAAGTGGGAGCTGGGCGACAGAGAGGGCAGAGACACCCACGCTGTGGTCTACGGTAAAAGTGAGGCATGGCTGGGTGGGGACCTGGGTGGAGGGGGCTGCTTGGTGGGCAGGGAGAGGACTGTGGATGAGTTCCCAGGGCTGTGGTCTTTTGACCTTGGCCAAGAAAGATTGACCGATTCATGGTCATGGGTGGAAGCAGAGGGAGGACGTGCCTCTCGCAGGGCCCCAGAGGCAAGGACGAACAGCGAGACTACTGTGAGAGAGGCTTGCTGTGCGGGGACCCTGGGCCCCACGCCTTGGGGATGTTTCCATAGAAGTATCATCATAGAAGTGTGGCGGCCTCACAGGAGCCTGGCACAGGGATGGTCAGGCTCCTCGGGGCCCTCGGACGGTGGGGCTCTGGCTCCCGTTCTAGAGACTCATTCTCCTGCCTCATGGCCGTGACCCAGACGCTGTGACCCAGAGAGGCTTCCCGGCCCTCACCTGCGATGTTCCTGTGAGTGATGAACCCCCTGGCCCCTTTTGGGGCTCCACATGGGAGGGGGGCCTGGGCTGTAGTGGGAGGGAGGGAAAGCTGCATTGAATCAGAACCTTTTTTTTTTCTTTCTTTCTTTCTTTCTTTCTAAAGATTTTTTAAAAAGGATAACATTTATTCATTTTTAGAGAGAGGGGAAGAGAAGGAGAGAAACATCAATGTGGTTGCTTCTTGTGTACCTCTTACTGGGGACCTGGCCCGCAATCCAGGCATGTGTCCTGACTGGGATTGAACTGATGACCCTTTGGTTCGCAGCCCACGCTCAATCCACTGAGCTACACCAGCCAGGTCAGAAGCTCTCCTTTCACCTCAGGAGATGGCAGCTGTGTCCACAGAAGGGAACCATGAGGAATGGACACAGAGAATGTGCTATGATTCTTCAAAAAAGCACCTCCCACCAACGCCTGCGTATTCCCCAGTGCTCTGAGCTTTTATGAACAAGTGGAGCAAGCACCTGCCCTGGATTTTTCTTAGGTAATTAGTAGGTCAGGCGCCTACCAGAAAAGAGGATTTCTTGGGGTCCCTCTGGGTCCTGTGCTTTGCCAGTACTGTCCACTCCTGGCACTGCTTTGTGGAAAACTCGCCTGGCTTAGCTTGCTTTGTGGTCCGCAGCATGGTGCTGTCCCCCCTCTCCCTGCCCCAACACGCACACCTCCCAGCAACCTTCAGTCAGCTCAGCCCGCCCACGGCTCAGTGAACCCCTGCAGGTCGGGATGGGGAAGGTCAGGATGGGCAAGCCCAGAGAGGAAAGGATTTTGTGACCCATTTTCCTCCGTGGAACACATTTAACTTAAGAAGGAGGTGAATTAAAGAAACTTTGTTAAGAGATTTTCATCATGTTTCCTGAGCTGTTAGGATACCAGGCCTAAGACCTTCTGCCCTAAACCCCATTGAAGTCGTGTCTAAGGCTCAGGGTGACGGTGATGATGCAGTGCTTTTCCTTGGGACACTTCCACCCAGCCCGAGGCTGAGAAGAATGGCTGGGTCCTGGGTGGGGGGAGGGAAGAGCTGGCCTGCTAGATACACCCTGGGGGCTGGTTCCTGGCTCTGCTCCTCACTAATGAAATGGACGGTGGTCCCTGCTCTATCCCCTCCGCAG
The DNA here is from genome assembly GCA_004026765.1 of Micronycteris hirsuta. Lineage (NCBI taxonomy): Eukaryota > Metazoa > Chordata > Mammalia > Chiroptera > Phyllostomidae > Micronycteris > Micronycteris hirsuta. The sequence goes on from PVJI01009557.1 coordinate 5,398, forward strand.
GAGAGGGTGAGCTTCGGAAAGGGCAAACTGTGTACTCACTGTCAGGCACCAGCGTCAGGCGGGTGCTTCGGCCCTTTGCTTGCTGCTCAAGGCCGTCGTTTCCCTGAACAGCTGGACCCTTGAGCAGGTTGTGCAGGGCTCGGAGGTGGCAGCTGAGGGACCAAAGGGGGCAGAAATCCAGTGTGCCCTGCGGTGCCAACGTGTTGCTCTTGGGGCTGTCTTCCCGGCGGGCACATTCTCCGAGTCATAGGAAGAACAGGCTGGTGGTGGCATTGGCTGGGAAGCCCCAGGCTGGTCTCCGAGCAGGGCGTGGTCACTCAGATCTACACCTGTAAGTCCCTCTAGGGAAGAGCACCTCCGCCTTCACTCTGTGCACTCCGGGTTGGCAGCCGCTACTCCCAAGGCCCCGCCCCTGCCCCTGGGTGCAACTGTTCAGGAGGTCATGGTCATCGCTTTCCTTAACGGGTCTGGAGCCCAGCGGATGGCTCGGCCCGGCAGTGCTCACTGATCAAGATCAGCTCCTCTGACCCACTATCTACCCGCGACCGGCGCACTCCCACAGATCCCTCCGCCTCCGCTGTCGTCTGCGGCGCCGAGCCCCGGTCCTGGCACCAAACCTGCCATCCCCAAGGCTGGCTCCGTGCCCCTCCGCCTCTGCTCTCCACCCGGCCCCACGTTTGCATCTCCAGCTCTGACTACTGCAAGAGAGCTGCTCCGGAAAAGTCTCTCGCCCAGAGTTTTAACTCTGCTTCTCCCTGCCCCCTTCTGCCATTTCGCCACACAGCCGCCACCCCTGCTTCGGAAGGCCGGCCTGGGTCACGGTGTGGGGTTGGGCTGTTTTAGAGGAGGAACTCTTTTGTCTGACCCCGCTGCCTTCAGCCAGAGCTAAGGTCCTCTGCACGAAGCCAGTCTGCTGAATACCCTCAGCAGGTCGTGGGGAGAGGATGAGAGTCCCCGGTTAGCAAATCAGAAACTTCCTTTTGCCTTCTATGCATAAATTCTTGCCGGAGAGTCTACAGGGGGTAGGGAGCCTTGATTGCAGGCAGGATTTAGGGGTTCAAAACTGAGTACCCCCGCTATTTGACTGTCCTTAGGACGCCCCACCTATTACCCATCGAATCAGTCTGTCTAAAGATGTTCTCTGGCTTTAGTTCCACGCCAGCCTCGCCCCTGGCCACCCCAGGACCCTGGCAGGGCCTGAGGCTGGGGAAGGGGCGGAGACAGCCCAGGATGCATACACGTGGCCCAGCAGCTCTTTAGGTGCTAATAAAAATGAAAATTGACCCAGATTCATTCTCTAATCACTAGATCTTATCTAATCTAATTATGTAATCTGATTATGTAATCTATCTAGGTTTATATTCTTTCTTAACCTGCTTTTTTGAATTAGTGAGAATGGGGCTTGAGAGTCTCATGCTGGACTTGCACATCTGGAGGAGGTGGGTGAGTTGAGGCAATTTACTGTGAGCATAACTCGGGGAGAACAGAGGTCTCTGCACAGACGGGAGGTTGTTGCTAACCGTGGTTGCTTTGTGTTGTGGGACTTGCAATTAGGATCGATCGACATTGTAATAAAGAATCGCTAAATTGCCAGGTGCCACAGCTCTGATAGACTCATTGGCTTGGGGTTCTCTGGAGACAGTCCTTCAGTGTCCAGGGGCCGGCCACAGCTAGCTACAGAAAGTTGGGAAGGGGAACATTATGCTTCTCTGGAGTGATGTGGGGGGCAAATTCAGTGCGTTGGCCTAGCTCTGTGCCCCAGAGTTCTAGGCTCTGCCTTCTCTGCTCCTACTACTGCAGACGGCAGGATCTCCCAGTCCCCACAGTACATCCGAGGGCAAGAGTCCACATTAGGCAATATAAACAACAGGAAGCTGTCCCATCACCAGGTGCAGGCAAGCCATGGCCTCTCAGCTGGGTGCTTTATGTTCAGGGAGAAGTTTCTCGTGTCTCCTCACAGTGCCCCTGGTGGCCTGGAGGAGCTATCGGAGCTAACTGTCACTTCAATCCCAGCTGCAGGTTGTATTGCCATCATGGGCAAATTGTCATAATGTGAAGGGGATGCGAAAGGAAAGGCTCCCGGAACCCTTCCCTCAGGAAGCCTGGGGATGGGGCTTTGTTCGCCTGCTCCTATTCTCATAGCTAGACCAGGCAGTTTAGCAGTTGGCAATGATCTGCCTTTGTTATTCTCAGTAGCTAGTTTTGTCATTTTTATTACACCTAAATGGTGAAAGCAGAACACAGGTCTTTGCAGACCGTCAATGTCTTTTTGCAATACCAGTTTTCCTTCTCTGCTAGTTCTAGTTCATTTAGCTTGGAATTCGTGTTTCATTTGGTCACTGCTAGCAATTTGTCGGGCTTTTTGGGCCAGAAATTATTATTTTTTTTTCTGCCTGGGGAAAAATGTCACTCTATTTGGAAAGCAATTTCCCCAGATTCAGGGGCCAAAACTGACTTGATGTTTCAGATATTAAATGCATTTCTTTTTTGCTTTGTAAGTTTCTAATTTTCCTTTAGAAGAAATACACAGGTAGCTGTCTGCATAAGTCCGTCTGAAAGAAAGCAGAGCCATGCAGGTTCGCGAACTATCATTTATAGTCTCCAGTGGATGGAAAAAGAGAGAGAACACCAAGCACACACATCCTGCAGGCCTGCCTGCTCACTGATGTGCTCTTCAGAATGACATATGCGTCGTGCGCATGGCCCACAGGGCTCGTCCTGTGAGACAGGTGTGACAAGGCAGGCCTCCGGTACCTGCTTCATTGCGAGTGTGTCCAGGGGAACGGGGTTCGGGGGTTGTCTCAACTGAGCAGAGTCTTCGATACTAATTTTCTTTGCTTTACTTTTTGAGGCACTAAAAAACTTGTTATGCCTAATATATTAGCATTCATTTTGAGGCTTTGAAAACCAATTCTACTTTGAAAGGAGAGTTTTAAATGTGAAGTACCAGGCCTGTATAGCAGCACCCTGAAATCATTAACTGTCCCTTCAATCCCAGCTGCAGGTGGTATTGCCGTCATGGGCAAATTATCATAATGTGAAGGGGATGCAGAAGGAAAGGCCCCCGGAACCCTTCCAGGGGTCATGTTGTCACTCAAAACTTTCTTCTGGAGTCAATCTGACCTCAGAAATGGGTTGTGCCTATTGACAAAATGACAGTTGGTAGCTTTAACAAAACTAGCAAGTGGCAGTTTGAGAAAATGGAATAGGAGTTGGTTGATGGATGGACCTGCCAGGCAGTTCTGGGTCTGAGCAAAGTCCTTTTGTGGATGAGTTTGATGAGCCCGAGGGGCCCAGGGGCACGGTACCCTGGCATCCATGTTTAAATTTATGGTTCTGCCGAGGACACGGCTTATTTGCAATGCAGCCTAGTTGCCATAGGCTCACCTGCTTGAGAAGGTGGCCTTTCTGTTTGTTCAGGTCTCTGGCTAAAGGATCATCAATCTATGTACAAATATATACTATACCCGGATGTCCAACTTTTAACCACTCCCCTAAGAGCCTCCATGGCTTGTCTTCTTATGTGTTTATCGACTTGCATGCAATTGATTCCCACTTGGGGCTGGTGACTTTTCACTTTTTGCTCTTATTCAGCAATTTTGCCCATTAAATTCTAATCTGGGTTTAAAACATTTTCCAATAAAGCCAAAGCATGAGGATCATCCAGTCGAAAGGGAAGCAGATCCATGGCGGGCCCGCGAGGTGTTGGCACGGAAGGGCTTCCACCTGCACTGAAGAGCGAGACCCTCAGTCTGGAGACCTCGCTGGTCCTGGTGGAAGGGGCCAGAAGGGAGTGTTTCTTTTTAAAACCAAGTTTTATTTCCTACCTAAGCCACCCTGTTTGTGTGTGTGTGTGTGTGTGTGCGCGCGAGCGTGTGTGTTTTATAGAATGCCATTTTCCTGGTACAGATAGGGAAAGAAGGCCCCGTTCTCATCCCTGGGAACAAACAGCCTTGACCCCCTTTGCTGGTAACATGTCCCAGCCTCCAGCTCCCCGCTCGTCCCTTCTCCAGGCCAGGGCATTTTCTGTGGCGATGCAGTCCAGGTATGGGCATCTCCAATTCACTTTACTCTTCAATGAATTCAATTTAACAAACACTTACTGAGTGCTGGCTCTGTGAAATTACCATGGAAACCCAAGTGGAATCTTTAAAATCCACTGGGGCAGTTGTTAGAGCTCCCACATCCATCGACACTTCAATGAGCAGAAAAGCTACATCTTGGCCCCACTCAGGCCAGTTCTGTGCTTGCATTCAGCCCAGACAGTGGAAAGGGGGCACAGATGGAGGAAAATTTGTGAAGCGGCTAGTATGGCTTTTTGTCCCTGGCTGTGTAACGCAGGGCTCCTGGGGTAGAGGGTGAGCAGCAAGGGCTTTGATTTCCATTGGAGCGAAGAGTGGAGTTCAGTTACAGCTGCCTCTGCTCAATAGTGTCAATTACCCACACGCCCTGCGCCGGGGCAGGACCTGAGCAGGGATGTCTTGGTGCCTGGTGACAGCCTCCTCTGCAGCACCTTGTAGCACAGCGGGGACCACGGGCTTCAGAAGAGCAAAGCCTCGATTATGTGAAGCACTTGTCACGCAGTGGGAGCAGGGCTTGTCCCTGACACAGGGCTGGAAACCACAGAATCATGGTCCCGACAGGGGGCCGAGAGGAGCCAGGAGGCCCCATGCTGTTCGTTCTTAAGAAGACAGTAGTTCTGACTGTGCTTCAGAAAGTTCTAAGTCAGAGAAGGGGGAAGATGGGGCTTTGACATTTAAGATCATTATAATGATTACAAATTTGTGCACTGCAAGTGACAGGGGCAAAAAAAAAGAATAGAAAATCAAACTGGCTTAAACCATGAAAAAATCTGCTGATTCAGTTACCAGAAATGTCCGGGTGTAAGTTTAGGTGAGGATTGACCCCGGAAGTCAATGATGTCCCCAGGGACCCCACATCTCTCCATGGCTCTGTGTTGCCTTTTCACCGGCTTCCTCGATGGGCCTGAGTTGGGTGTCAGTGCTTCCTGGGGCCACCAGCTCACTTGCCCACATCTACCTGTCTTTGTCTCAACCTTCCCACAGGCCCTGAGATTCACCCCGATCACACTGGCTGGGCTCATGTGGCTGCTCCTGAGCTAAGCACTGGTGGACAGGAGGAACCCACAGGATCTAATCTTGGGGTGCACAGTCAGCTTGGGAGGGAACCAAATGGAAATGAGGAGCTGTTGTGGGGACAGGAAGGCACACAAATGTTTACTACAGTCTCATGAAGGACGTGACTTGAGTTTACCCCTGTCTTTGCCTGCTAGTATTTATTCACAGATAATTAAAACAACAATTTCGATTCATAAATGTCAGCAGCTACCATTAATTTGGGAATTTACCATTCGATTAAAAAGACTTTAATAGGCTAAGCACTTCCCGTGGATTGCATTATTTCATCCTTACCCGAATCCCTGAGACTGTGATCGTGCATTATCATCAACCCTTGTACAGGTGGGGAGACCAAGGCGCAGAGAAGTGACTTGCCTCGGGTCACAAAGGCAGAAGGTTGTAGAGACAGCATTTGGACTCAGGTCTGTGACTGCAGGTAGGGTGCCAGACGCACCATGTTCTGAATATTGTGGGTAAGGATTTCCCACCAGCAAAGGGTCTGAGTCTTTTCCTGGACCTTCTGGCCTTTCTATAGAAGGAATCTCCAGATTCCTGGGTTCCGGGCCTGTTCTTGCCACGAAGCTGCCCTGCGACCGAGGGTTTCTGCCTCCTCACTAGTAAACCTGAGGGCTCGGACTCCGTGCCTTCTCTGGTCATTTTCAACTCAGTCAGCTGGGAGCGGCCAGAGTCTGAGCTGGACATGATTTTTTTTTTGCTCCTGGGAGGCAGGAGGAATCCCAGTATACTTCTTCTTGGGGGAGATAATTCCTTTAATAAATAGACTTATTTTCCCCCTAAATAAAAGGAATGGGCAAATATTTTCTTTGCTAATTTCAGAGACTAATAGCAGCAAACAAATCATGTCTGGGGATACATTTCCAGTGGCATCATGGCAAATCCAGCTGAGATACTGCACCTCTCAGCCTGTGGGGCCACTGATCCCACTGTGCACGTTCCTGTCACCGTTTAGGTAGGCGCTCTGCTTGGACACCGGTCCCCCACTCCCGTGTGTGCGCTGCTCCTCCACGGACACCACTGAGCCACCAGCCTTGGTTCCTAGGGTCAGAGCAGAAGAGAAAATCCTCTCCCTTGTTCCCTCTGTCCCCAGAGGAGGGAACAGCTTCACTGTCAGGAGCCTGTTAAGCCTTTCATTGGCTTTGCGGTCATGACGTCCTTTCCACGTCTCTCTCCTCAGAGCCGAGGGATGCACGTCATCCAGGCACCGTGTGCGCCCTCACAGGTGGGCCCGGCGCTGGGCTTGTGCCAACTTGTGTTGCTGCTAAAGTCTGCTTGACAGCAGCTCACCTGGGATTTCACTTACCTGCCACTTCTGTAGGTTTCTCTCTCATCCACCTGGAAAATAGCTTTTGTTTCCTCGTATATCATGTCCCCTTTCTTTTTGGGTGCATTGATTTTTCTTCTCTTGAGATGGCTGATGGTTGTGTTCGGCCAGTGTCTGCGATCCATCAGGCTTTGTAGAGCTGGAGTTTGGGGGCGTGAGGTGGCGCTTCTGAAGGTGGCGGGTGTGCCCAGCTCTAATGTCTGTCGGCTCAGCGCACCCCGCAGGGCGGCCCTTCTGGCCCGTTGGCATTATCCGGGCTAAGCACCAGGATGGTGGGCTGTGTTGCATTCACATTAATGAGCTGCTTTGTCGCCGAGTGCAGGAGGTGAGATGGTGCATGTGTCCGTGGCACTGAGGCAGTGACCCCCTGCGCGAAGGCTGTGTGACCAATATGTCACGGTCACACTTCACTTCTGCAGGGTTCAGAAACAAGTTCATGATGTATAGTCTGTCATGATGCAGAGTTCTTTGTCCTAGAGAGGGGACGGCTCCAGGAGACGGAGAGTGATGAGTGAGGGAGTCTTCCGAAGATGTCAGAAGCCAAGTCTGACTTGTGAAATGTAAAGGTACATGTCTTTTTTATAAAGATTTTATTTATTTTTAGAAAGAAGGGAAGAGAAGGAGAAAGAGGGAGAGAGACATCAATGTGTGGTTGCCTCTCGCGCACCCCCTACTGGGGACCTGGCCTAGCCTACAACCGAGGCATATGCCCTGACTGGGAATCAAACTTGCAACCCTTTGGTTTGCAGGCCAGCACTCAATCCACTGAGTCTCACCTGCCAGGGCCATCTTAAAGATACAGTACACCTTCTTAAACCACATGGTACACCTATCCCCAGTCATGAGGGCTGGGAGAGAGGACACACTGACTCTTTGTGCCTTTTTGGGTCAGTTTCATAAGGAACATCCATCCGGGTGTGGGGAAGGGAAGTGCCTGAAGCCACCGCAGAGCAAGGGCGTGGGTACCTGAGTTTCACTGCCATAGCCTGAGCCTCAGCCCTCCTCCTGCAGAGGCGGGGGTCTGTGGTGTCCTTGGGCTCCTGGCTCCTGTGGTCTATTACACAATGTGGTGGGTGCTGTGGGTGCTCTGGCCTGGCGCATTTTCCTGCTGGTGCTTCCCACTCTGGCTGCTGTATCCTGGGAGTGCTCTAGGAATTGCCCTCTGTCAGCTGGGAGCTACCTTGTCCAGAGTTTTGCCACCTCCCCATCCCCTGGGGCCAGTAATTGACACACAAGAATGTGCAAAAGACCAGCCCACGTGCCCCGAGGCGGGACCGACCTCAGGGGCAGTGGCCCCTCGAGTATCCCACAGTATCAGAAGGAAGCCAGTCTCTGGCAGCAGCCACATCCTTGCTGGCTCCCTCTCTACCGGTCCTCTCCTGCATTCAGCCCAATAATTTTTGCTGAGTCTCACAAATATTTCTGAGAATTTTGCACAGGGAACCCAGATCCTTGTGTTAGTTCCAGCTATTAGGGACTCTAACTAAGGGGCATGGTCACCACCGACCAGGACTGTCATTGCCATGGGATTAAAAGGGAGCTATCCTCCATTCATCCCAGTAATGCCAGTCCCTTCCCTTCTCTGCCTCCCCCAACCCTTTCTCATTTTCCCTCCTCTGCTCCTTCCTGTGCCTGCACATCCACATGCCTGCCCACCCATTCACCTGTCCATGCACCCACTGCCCGTCTGCCCACACATCCACTCACCCAGACATTGACCTTCAAACCCTCCTGTATGGTAGAAATACCAGGATCCAGGTTCTGCCGGGATAGAGACTGCATGGGACCTACTAGCTCTTTGAGACCGGGCTCCCCTTCTGCTCCTCTGGAGAATGGGAAAAGCTGGGGAACAGGAGGGCGGGTGCCCAGGAGAACACGTGTCCAGATGTGGGGACTGGCTTTGCGGATTCAGCACGCCTCGCTTTAGTACACTCTCTGCCATTTCATGAGTTTGTTTTCCTAGAGGCTCACCACCGGGCCCCGGGTCACCGGCTGAAGCCAGAGAGGGAGTGTTTTTCACTCATAAATGGTATAGGAAAAATCGAGGTGAATTATGTGGCTGCTGCGTGAGTGCTTTATTGATTACCGAGAGCCAATCAAATTAGCTGTCGGAAGAGAATGCAGATGGCACCATGTGGAATAGATTTTCTATATTCCCTAATTGCATTATTTCAATCAGTGGGTGAACATTGCGTGGCCCGCGGTGGCTTGGGTTGGGGGCAGGGCATGTGGGGTGACATACACTATCTGTCTGGGCCCAGCTGAGGGTATGAGTTTGATTGTCACAGGTATTTCAGTATCAAGACTGAGACATTACCAAAATGGGTTTGGATGGCATTATGCATTAATGCAGGTCAAGGCAGGACTTCAAGCCCATGTTTCCAGGTGAGATTGCCTCCCCATCCTTGAGTGTGGAGATACATCAATCCCTTGTACAAGCAGATTGAAACAACTCTCTTCCACCTTTTGAAGGTGATATCCTTTAGCACTTACGAGCTTAAGTTCTGGTCCAAATCTCAGTTATTTTTCTTACCAGGTGAATTACCTTTGGCCGACTACTTCACCTCCCCAGTCCTCAGTTTCCTCCTTTGTAAAATGGGGCTGATGATTGTACCTCCCTCACAGAGCTGTGGTGAGGGTCGCCATGCCTGGCACATGGCGGGTACTCGGTCAACGTGAGCTCTTCCTACGGAAGGCCAGTGCCCCTTCCTTTGGGCACTTGGAAATTTAGAAAGGTTCCCAGGTTGGATTATGGAACAGTTGATTCAGTGATGGAGAAAGATGTAAACACATGATTTCTGCTCTTCTCAGGAATTCCATTTATTCATTCATTTTCCTTCTATGTATTTATTAATTCTTTGCATTTCCTCTGGGTGGGCAAAATGAGCGTGTGAACTCTCTCCAGCCTCAGGTCTCTGTTGGCGGTGGGTGTGTAAATTGCAGGCACTCAGTTGGTGGCAGGGTGGCTGTCCTGCTGCCTGGCAGCCTTGACTCTGAGGGGCAGAGCTTCCCTCGGCAGGGGGGCGGCGGGGGGGGGTGAAGGCAAGTGATCAGTGAGCTCCGGCCCCGTGAGACCCATGGCAGCAGCTGCTCCGCGCACCGGGGCTACGGCACCTCCCTGCCAGGGACTCCCACAGAGTTCTGGACAAGAGCCAGACAGGGGTGAGAAGGAGGAGTGGGTAAGACCTGTGGACCCCCAGCCCGGGCTCTGTCACCTTGATGACACAAGGGCTCCATTTTCGGGACTCATGGGCCCAGTGAAGCATTGTGACTCCTGTAGGAGACCGTGCTTGCACCTCTGGGGTGCGCTTGGCTGCCCACATTGTAGTTACTTGCTCCTTCCATCACCTCCCACCTGAGAACTTTCTCCTTTCTGGAACAAGTGCACTACCTTTTCGAGAAGGAAGGAGGTGGCAGGTCAGGCACAGTGCTAAGATGGCGCCAGGGCCCAACTGGCTAGTTGGAGATGCAAACAATTTGTGTGAGTCAGAAGAACAGCCACTTTCACCTCAGCTACCATGGCTGAGGAGAGTGCAGCGGGGCAGGCAGAGGAGGGAACTGGGAGCCTGTTCAGGTCCACAGGTACTCATTCATGTGATCCATCCGAGGTGCTGGGGTCACAGTCATGGCCTTGGCCAGACCTGTGGCGGTCACGGGAGGAGAGAGGGAGGCTCAGACCACGCCCTCATCCCACACCCTTTACAGGTGGAGACCGGGGTCTGCAGTATGCAGTGTTCTTTGTCTTATAAGAAAACACACACGAACAAGCATACTTCAGTAAGTTCACAGTTCAGAGTACTAATCTCTTTAGAGAGAAAACTCCAAGGAAATCAAATTAGGAAGCCGGCAATCCAGTAAGTCTCTGTGTTCTGGGACTGTGTGTTGTGGAGAGAGAGAAGATGAGAGGAGACGAGAGGAGACGAGAGGAGAGGGGAGGCACATTGGGAGGAGAAGCCCGGCGACTCTTTCCGTCTGGCCTGGCAGAAACCCTGAGTGAGGCAGCCTGGCCAGGATGCTGATGGAAGGGCTCTTCTCAGTGGACTGGGGCCGGTTGAAGAGCTGGCTGGTTGGTTACTCCAAGCCCCCAGAGACGTAGATGTGGCCTAGGAAGGCACCACCTTTCCTGCCCAGTAAACCCCCCATGTATGCTGTAGACACGTCTCTAGTGTTGGGATGACACTCCCAGAATCTGTCTCCCACTTGATTGACACTGGCAAGGCTGGAGCCCATCTGAAACCTGTCTCCTGCTGGTCCCTGGGAGCCACGCTGCAGGCTGGACCCCGGTACCTTGCCCATGCAGTTGAGGGGTTGGTCAGCAAAACCAGGAGGACCAGAACTTTGGCTCTACTTCCTTAGCTTGACCTGTGTCTGTCCTCCCCTCCCCTCTCCACTGGCACTTGCCTGGTTCACACCCCACTGGCATCTGTTGTCTGGGCGGTGATGCTGTGGTTGGCTCCAGGTGAGTGATGAGAAGAGTCACAGGTAATGTCTGAATGACAAATAACCAAAGCATCCGTGTTTCATATGGTTTACTTCTTTCTGTATGCGCAGATACAAGACTGTTGCTTTAAATCTCACTTTGCTCCTGCTGTTGTTTTGATGGTGGCTGAGAGGCGCTATTACTGAAAGAGCTGGGGGAATCGCGCGTGACCCACAGCCGCCCTCACCCAGGTCAGAGCCTGTGGTCTGGATGTGCCCACAGGAGTGGTCAGGGTTTGCGGAAACACTGCTAGAAATAAAGTAGACACAGGTATCCTAGACTTCAAAACAACCTCCTAAGATGCCTTCTTGCCTTAGTCTTACTTCCTCCAATTTATCTTCCACACTGTGGACAGAAAGATTTTTCGAGAATACAACTGAGCAGGTCCTCCATGGTTCCTTTCTCCCTGAAGGACAAAGCTCACACTCCCTTGGAGGCCTCCTTGGCTCGGCCTACAAGGCCCTGCATGACTGGCTCCCTGTCCTTCAGCCTTGTTGTCTCCTGATGGCATTAAAACCCGAGATAGTGGAGTGTGGGTGACAAACTGTTTTATACACACTGGTTGTCTTTCTCTGCACTTCCAACACCAGGGACTAAAGACCTGCCTTCCAGAGTCTCCAGAGGAAGCTGGTGTTGGAGAAGTGACTGCCAGCTTTGGCGATTGTCACTGCTTTCTGTCTCAGGTGCGTTGGAGCAGGTCATCTGGAAATATTTCTCTGACGTTCAGGGCCTGCCAGACTGAGGGGCAGTCAAAATCAAGTGTGCCCATGATGAAGGTGAAGGTACCTCTTTAGGGGGTATAGATCCCAATTTGCTTGTGGCAAAATAGACCTACACAGGCAGGTGGTCATTCTGTTGCTGCAGTTGGAGAGAAATCTCGATACCCTTGTTTGTAGACTCAGAGGCAGGAAGGGAGCAGCAGAGATTAAACATGCAGAGGTTTTGGGAGGATGCACATGTATTTTGGTGAAGGAAAAGAGAAAGAAAGAGAGAAAGAGAAAGAAAGAAATAGAGAGAGAAGGAAAGGAAAGAAAGGAAGAAAGGAAGGCTACTCAGGAGGTTCAGGGGGTCTGTCAACATCTTTGAACTTCAAGGACAAAGGGTAGAGTCCACTGTGTAAGCATGTAGTTAGAAAAACTAGGTGATCCACCATGGGACACAGGCAGAATCTGAGAAGTTTGTAACCAACCAGGCTGTTTTTTATGTGGAAGTAAAGACAACAGAGTGACCGCTTCTAATATGCAAAAGTTCAGAAATATATACCAGCTACATATACTTCCTGGGGAAAAATACCTTGAGGATGCATGTCCTTTATCTGTGCATTCATCTGTTAATTCAACCAATGTCCGAGAACTTCCCATGTGCCCAGGCAGGGGCTGGAACTTGACCTGTCTGAGAAGCAAGGCAACAAAGGACTTGAGCATGGAGACACTGTGTGTGGTGTGAAGGGCCACGTGGTGAGCCTGGACCAGTGACACACAGTGAGAAGTCCAATGACATCATCAGTCTGGTCATAAACTGTCTAGGTGAGGATGTTGTGCCAAGCCAGCCCAGAGAGCCCCTCCTTCAGGGGCATCTGATTGCAGGAGGGGAGAGCTGGGGAACCCCCAGATAGTGGGCAGTGCTGGTCTGGGCAGACTCTTCCTGCTGCCCAGGGGCCTGGACATGTAGAAAAGGAAAGGGCATTGACACGGACCCCGGCTCGTGGGGTCCGTGGTGTTGTGGCTGAGATGAGACAAATTCACATGGACTACTGAATCCTGTGGAGGGAAAGTGACGGCAAGGCCACTCTCTCAAGGGGCGAGCACCCTGACCCTTGCCTTGACAGGCTTTTATTGCTTTTCTGGGCACATTGAGGATGGTCCTCATTTCCTATGCACAGGTTCGCTTTAGGTAGTTACATTTTACAGAAAACCAAGGAGAGGATGTTGCTAATTGCATCAAAAAGGAAGGATATTTGCAAAGATAAAGGGAAAAGTGGGTGAACAGGTGACACTCTCCTTGGAAGGTAGCGTAGACTTTAGGAAGTTACTTTAAAGATATGCAGTAAATGTTTGCTGCCTCAATTCAGGGTGAGGGAGTTTTAGCAAAAAGGAAGCCTCAAAGCGGCCTAGGTACAATGCAGGCCTGATTGCCCATGGGAGAACCTATCTGTGGGCATGGGTTCTGCGTACAGGACCTTGCTTTCCACTGGCCTTTCCGAGTGGGAGCTGGGCCCATGCCACGCAGAACAGTCTCCTATAGGGCATCATTGTGGGAAGTGCAGGCTCCAGAGCTGGGCAGGCAGCAAGGGTGAGTGGCTGATCTCTCAAAGTGGGCAAGAAGGGGAACCCAGAAGGCGGCTGTGCAGGGGGACGTGAGCTGTGCTGGTGACAGAGTGGGGTGCAGAGCCTGCCAAAGGGTGGGCTTTCTAGAAGTTTCTAGCCCTGATCCTGGGACTGAACTAGCGATGTGAAAGGACATTAAAGAAACTGTGGAGCAGACAGGCTCCAGAGATGTGTAGGGCGCTATAGAGATGCCCCCCCGCCCCCCACAAAGCCCTCTGGTTCTGCCTGATGCCTCCCCTGCCCAGAGCTCTAGGACCCGCTGACCGTGGAGTGAACCCCCTTGCAGGGCCTCCTTCCTCAGGGCCCACGGTGCAGCCCCGGCAATGGTCAGTACACAGGCCCGGGCTGTGGCCCCTACCACAGCGTCCCTCCTTCTTACGCTGGTCAACAGGTTTAGGGGGGCCCTGGGTGGTCGCAAACTGCCGGACAGACCTCCTGCTCCTCTGGCACTGGCTCTGGATTGGCCTCGGGGGACTCCCCCTTGGAGGGCAGATGGGTTGGCTGTGCACGAATCACTGGGCGCCCGCTCAGCAGGGGTGATGGGTGCTTATTAGGTAACGCCAGACTTGGGTCTCTCCTGCCTTCTGGCAACAGGGGCTAGGGCAGCTTTAGAGACTCATAGGATGAGGGAGAAAAAGGGGCACCAATTTTAGAGTTAATTAGAAAGTGCTCTTTTTTGTGGGGAGAGTAATTCTCAGACCAGATTTGAAGAAAAGCAGGGCACCTGCTTTCTCTCTGGGTGAGCTTTTCCCTGTACTTCCAGGCGATGCTTTGCAGCTCCATGGGCCTCCACTGCCTGCTGGCTGTCCTCTTTCCTCATTTCTTTCTCTACTATTCCCAAAAGGTAGTATAAGGCAGTTTCACTCTGAATTTTTGGAGGTTACTCCATACTGCTTTCCACAGTGGCTGCACAGTCTGCATTCCCACCAACAGTGCACGAGGGTTCCCTTGTTTGTTGATTTGTTGACAAATGCTTTGTGATCTAGTGATTCCACTTTTGGGATTATAGCCAAAGAAACCCAAAACATTGATTCAAAAGAATATATGCACCCCTATCTGTGTTCATTGCGGTGCTTTTTACAATAGGCAAGATTTGGAAGCAGCCCAAGGGTCCGTCAGTAGATGAGTGGATAAAAAAAGCTGTGATACATTTACCTAATGGTATACTACTCGGCCATAAAAAGAAGGAAATCTTACCTTTTGCGACAGCATGGATGAACCTGGAGAGTATCACGCTAAGTGAAATAAGCCAGTCAGAGAAAGACAAATACCATACTACTTTACTTATCTGTGGAATCTAATGAATAAAATAAACTAACAAACAAAATAGAAACAGACTCAGATACAGAGAACAGACTCACACCTGTCAGAGGGGAGGAGGGTTGGAGGACTGGGTGAAAAAGATGAAAAGATTAAGCCAAAACAAAAAAACAACCCTCAAAGACACAGAGAGCAGCATGGTGATTGTGCCTGCTGCTTCTTCAGCCCTTCCTCCTCCTGTTTGCAGGGAGGGAGACTGGGCCAGCTCTCTGGACTGTTAACCACCCCCCTCCCACTTCCCCCAGACTGCCTGGGAGGCCCAAAGCAAGTCAGGGTCAGAGCAGTCCCCTGGCTCTGAAGTGTCCCCGGCAGGCCAGAGTCTGCATGCCTGTTCCCAAGGTCTCATCTTTTTTCATCTCAGGGACATGTCAAAGGCATTAAGCATCTCTATTTTGGTCATATTTCTCACTCTTTCTTTCTTTTTTTTTGGTTTGTTTCATTTCCTGCCTTTCAAGTTCTACTGTGTTCTCTAATTGCTCCAGAAGCCAGGCAGATGGGCTGGTTTCTTTAGCCAAAATAAAATTTAAAAATCATCTTGAAGTAAATGGAAGGCTCAGATGTTTCGGTTGACTCGCGCTCCTCTCCTTGATGGCTAGTTTGCCGCCACAAGAGCTTCCTGTTTTTAATAAGCCATCTGGGCCTGGGCATGCCTCCCTCCAGAAGGCGTCTGACAGCTTTGCTGGACTTGGCGAAGGACGTTGTTGGCCACGAGTGACCACCTGGAATGTGAATTCTCCCGACTTGTGTAGAACTGGGGGTGACACAAGCTGACGAAGACACGCCAGATCATGCCGTCCTGCCTCCACATGTGGTGTGGTGCCTGTGGCCCTGGAGGACAGTGAGCTGCCCAGGGCCACACAACTTCAAACAAAAGGCAGGTCTCCTGACTCTTGGTTTAGCTCTCTTCCTTTTTTTCCTTTTTTCTTTTTAAATTTATTTTTAGAGAGAGGGTAAGGGAGGGAGAAAGAGAAGGAGAGAAACATCAATGTGACTGAGAAACATCAATTGATTGCTTCTTACATGCACCTCAATGTCGGACTGAACCTGCAACCCAGGCATGTACCCTGACTGGGAATCGAACCAGTGACCTTTTGCCTTGTGGGACGATGCCCAACCAACTGAGCCACATGAGTCAGGGCTAGCTCTCTTTCTTGAACATCCTAGAGCTTGTCATAGAGCTGTCATAGAAGGGGCTTAAGAAGGTCTTGTGGGAAGAATGAATGCATGATCTTGTTTAAGGGGAATATCGAGAGTCTTGGCGAGGGGAGCATGGTTGAGAGACTTGAACTCTTACTCTTTCCACTTTGAAACTCTTTAGCCACTGCCTTAGAAGTAAGCCATGGATAAGGCTATACCCTCTCATACCACTTCAATATCTGGTCTTCAGTCTCATGGCCCAGGGCCTCTCAGTCTGTTTATACAAGGAGAATTATGTCCTAAAAAAGACTGCTTCAGTCAGGCTAACCTTATATTAACTTCATTCTGTTTTGTACTATACAAGGTAGTTTACTAGTTGTAAGAGGATAAGGGGTCGACCAGATGACCAGGACATCGTGTTGCTCTTCTGGAGGCTGTTGGCAGCTATGGAACTACTCTGACCATCAGAAAGTTGGCAGTGGGCACAGAACGAGAGAAGGAGCACTGTGTTCCTAGGGCTGTTCCCTCTGCTTCGGAGGTTCCTTCTTCTAATGTCCGGGGCCAGGTCTTCTCGGAACCTGACATCTACTCCTCTGAATCGGGGGGGAGGGTGGGAGAACACAAAGAACAGGGTTCTCTCTGCCTCTCCTTTCTTTCTGAATCATATAATCTTGAAACTTTCTTTTTCTTTTTCCTTCTCCCGTTATCAGCAGGGTGTGTTGGCGGTGGATAAATTTACCATTTAGTCTGTAGGTGGTAGAATATTGAGATGGGAGAAATGAATGTTACCCAGAGATCTCCGGCTTGAAGTTGGAGGCACTAACTAGATTTGAATCTGGGCTGTTTCCTTTTGCAAAGGGATGAGATGGTAACGCAGTGTCAGATGGAGACATTTTTAAAAAGAGTGTGTGATGAAACTCCCCACGATGAACTTACTGGTCGCTTACCGGGTGCCGGATGCTGTGCTAAAACTTCTCCTGGATCATTTATGTGGTCCTCTCAGCAAGACTTAGTGGGTGATATTATCCCTTTTTATGAAGGAGGAAACAGATGCAGAAAGTTCCGCTTCCTTTAAAATTTCTAGTAGTTCAGTCTGCTTGCAGACCGCTCTCTCTCGTAGTTACTTCATGCCACGTTGTAACTCCCGAGAGGAAACTTCCAACATTAAAGACAGTTGTACATCATGCAGGCTGATTCCATGTCTCTTTAACAAAGGGGTTTTCCTTCAAGGACTCAGGAGGAGTCATATCCTCCTTTCAATTCCATCTTTTTAGTTCCGTTCTTCAATGTCTACAGGCGTCTTGCTTAGGGAGCATGGAGCCCTGCTCCCAGTAATAAAGGGGGGTACCTCCTTTACCCAAGCACCTAATTTCCCTGTCATAAGGTAGTATGGGTCCCTTCTGGGAAGGGTTTTTGGGGCTGCTGACCTGATTGGAGACAGTTTCCCAGGCATCCTAGCTGCCTCCACATGCTCACATCCTGAGGTCCCTGAGCAGCGAGGGCCATTTGGCTCTGCACGTTGTTGGCTGAACACTCATAATCTGCTAAGTGCTAGCGAAGAGCCCTCTTTCTATGCAATTGTCTTTCTCAGAGGGCTTCTCCCAGGCTTGGAATAATGCGGGTCTGTGGAGTGGGTGCAAGGCCCAGCTCTGTTCAGGAGGCTGGAGTGTCCTCTCCTCCACAGGCCCGTTCCTTGCTCTGAGTCAGGCTATGGACAGAATATTCCAGAGCTGGGGCAGCTGTTACCCTCCCCTTGCCCCCCTTTTACCTCTTCATTCTTCCTTAACATGCACGAAAGACCAGCCAAACTTGTCTGTAGTTTACTGACGCTTCTCTCTTTCCATCCCTTCCCTGCCAGACCCATAGTTGCTGATGGGGACTTGCAGGGCTGTGGTGGACTTTCCAAGGCCAGGAAGTGCCCCCGGCCTCTTGGTTCCTGTAATGCTGTCCTGGAATCTCTGACCTCCTCAGCCTCTGCCTGATCCCAGCCTCCTGCCTCATGGTGCTGTGTTCCCGGGGTTCATTTCCACTGTGTGAAGCAGGATGGGCTCTGTTTCATACTGAACTGCCCTTTCAAACTAGTGTGGAATCGCTCTAGGGTCCAGATCTGGGGAGAAGCTTATATCCAGTGTTATAATCTTCTGTTAATCTTTTATAATCCAGTGTTATAATCTTCCTGGCCTTAGAAGCTAAAACATTGGCCGGGTCTTCAACTCTCGAGACCTCCTTATCCTACTCTGACCTGGAGGGCAGGCCTGTCCTGGTTCCTCTTGAAGAGATCATCCATGGAGTTATCCATTCACAGCCAGACCTGTTCAGGAGAATTATGATCTGTCTGGGGTGGGAGAGCTGGGTGGCATGTGGACGCCATCCTCCGGCAAGGACCAGATAGGTTTCCTGTGTAGAGGCAGGCCCAGCAAGGCAAGGGCTTCAGCGGTGGAAAAGGAGGTCACCATGGCTTTTATTTCTTTTAAGTTTAACCTAATGTTCTGATCTGTCTGCTACAATTTCTTAACCCCCCGGGAAGTAGCCATCTCTATTTCAGCTTCCATGAGGGTCAAGCTACGCCTCCTTGTAGTCTTGAAAATGCCTTTTGTTCTTGCCAAGTTTGCTGCCTGTTGGAGCTTTCCCATTTCATTTTTCTGTCCTGCTACTTCTGAAAGTGGATGGCTCTCTGGGTCTTCACATCTTCTCTTTGTCGGGGACATAGTTAGCTCTGGATGAGGGATGTGGTTTGTATAATGTGAAGATGTGATTGAGAATAACCTGATGGTTCCCCACCTGCCACCAGGCTTTCGAATATATGGTTAACTCACTGACATGCCACTGGCTCCAATTTGCAGCTCGGTAATAATTCAAACATTAACATAGGGGGCTGCAGCCTTAGACAAATGGAACTGCTTAGAGATGAAGCAGTGCTTTGTCTGGCATGTGAAGTGGTGATATGCCTTTCTTAGTTTCATTCAGCAAAGGATGGGAGTAAATGAAAGAATTGTTCAAACTGGCTTTATTTTCAATATTTGAAGTCTGATCGGTTTTACAAATTGAATTCCTTCATTCGTTTTTGAAGCCGAAGGTGTATTATTCAGCTGGGACCCTTCCTGCACATGGAGCTCTATTCGGAGCTGACTGCCCTGCCTCTCTTAAATCTATTCCTTCATTATTTTCAGCACACACAACACTGAAATATGTTAAATCCTCCAGCTGAAAGAAATGCCCCTCAAGCTACAAAAAATAAAAAAATTTAAAAAACCCTTCTGCTGCTTCTTTTGGCTTGTTCACGGGAATAAAAGAAACTGGGATAATTTCCACATCGGCAGCGTTTCCTGGGGGAAGGAGAGGATTGCGGGGCCATGGTGCCATGCAGCTCCCATAAGGGATGTGGATGAGAAGCTGCCCTCCCCTGCAGACCAGGGAGCCACCGGCTTCAGGCCTGCCTGGTGAAAAGAATGTTTTCAGGCAGTGTCGGCTGTGCTGTGCTCCGGGGTGGATGCCAAGTACACCTGCGGTCTAGGCAAGGTCTCGGTGAGTGGCAGGACTGAGTAGGGTCACACCACCACTTTGGAGCGTGGCTTCCCTCTTGGCTGTGTAGATGAGGTGGGCCTGGATGCAGGGGTGCTGACTAGCTCCTTTGGCTATCGGTTCCATATGGGGGAGACGATACCAGCCACCCCCAATAACTGCTGGGTTAGTGAGCAGAATCACTCAGCGTTCTGGAGCAGGTGAAAGTCACAAGGATGGTCTGATGATGACATTGTACTGAGCTGGCTTCATCTGGGCTCTGGGCTTCCAACAAGGACCAAGGGAGAGAGGTGATGGGGAGGACACTCGTTGTGCTTTAAAGTTTTATCTCAAGAATAACACAGTCCTGCCAAGATTCCTAATCCAGGTCCCATCTTCCTTGTTTCCCAAACCAAGTCTCCCCAGTGGCAACAGACAGCTGCTTGCATTGATGTGGACCTGGCAGCGGCGTCCAGCCTGCGGCCCTGCAGGTCGCATGCGGCTCAGGATGCCTATAATGCGGCCCGACAGTAAAATCATAAATTTACTTAAAACATGATGAGATTTTTGGGGGGATTACATCACAATGTATTTAATGTGTGACCCCAGACAACTTTTCTTCTTCCAATGTGGCCCAGAGATGCCAAAAGGTTGTACACCCCTGAAATTGGACTCACCTTTGTCCAATCTCCACATCTATGGCAGTTTTCATTATCACCACTCACAGCCCTGTGAGTGCCAGTGTGTGGCACAGGCCGACCTCCCCGGAGCGGAGACGACGCCAGCTGGTGGCCCCAGGCCGCCAACCAGGAGTTGGTAAAAGCGAGAGTGAGGCGGGGGCATAACTTTGAAGGATGACTGCCTCTATGAGTAACAATTGAAACGCATTTCGTATCTGTTTGAAAGCTATTCCTCTCCTGAACAAAACACGTTGCAGATCCGAGGAGTGGGTGGCTTCCGGAGAACACGTCGGCGGGCAGGACAGTCATTTACGGGCAGACGAACACTGCCTGTTGGTGATAGGCCATTTTCCCCTTCACTGCACTGAGCCAACCAACCTCAACGTGCACCTGCGTGTTCATCCCTGCATCTAGCTGGAACTTCTTTTCTGGCAAAGTCAACACAACGAGACTTACTGCGCCGTGTAACACCCTCTAAAGATGGCGTTCTCGATTTCACAGGAAGATGGAAAGGACCTAGGATAGCTAAAACAATTTAAAACGAGAAGAACACGGTTGGGGGAGTTACACTGCCGGAGTGTGAGACTTACTGTGAAACCGCAGGGAGCAGGATGGTGTGATAGTGCCTTCAATATGGACAGAGGTCAACCAAACAGAATCGAGCCCAGAAATAGACCCTCATGTATGTGGTCGATTGATTTTCAACAAAGATGCCAAGGTGGTTCGACAGAGAAATGAGAGTATTTTCAACAAATGGTGTTGGAACAGCTGGATGCTCGGATGGCAAAAAATGCTCCTCAACATTTAGCTCATGTTGTACACAAAAATGAACTCAAAATGGGTCATAAACCTAAGTATGAATACTAAAACTATACAACAATCCAGAAAAAAAATCTTCATGATCTTGGGATAGGCAAAAATTCCAGGACACAAAAAGATAAAACGGATACATTTAATTTCATCAAAATTAAACTATTCTGCTCTTTTACAAATACTGCTAATGAAATGGAAAGTTGAGCCACAGACTGAGAGAAAATATTTGTAATATATATTTCTGAAAAACCTCTTTTATCCAGAATGTATAAAGAACACTTACAAACCAACAACGCAAAGACAAACAACCTAATTTTTAAAAGGGCGACAGATTTGAACATACTTCACATGTGCACAAATATCTGAGTGGCCAGTAAACATGTACAAACCCACAGGGAGCTACCACAGCATGCACTTGAGAACGGCTGCGATTAAAAGAGTACAAGATCGGGAGCAGGCGGAGCAGCAGGAGCCCTGGCACCTTGCTGGTGAGAGCGTGCAGCGACACAACCACTCCGTAAAACAGTTTGACTGTTTTTGGTAGAGTTACAAATACAGGAAGACCCATCAACTCCACTGCTATTCACCCACGAGAAATGAAAAATGTTCTGTTTATCCTAAAACTTGTACATGGAGGTTCATAGTGCTTTACTCATAACAGTTATGTTGGGAACAATCCAAACATCCATCAGCAGGTGAATGGATAAACAAACTGTGGTATATCCATACAATGGAATACTATATAGCAATGAAAAGGAATGAATTACTGATATAGATAATGGTGTGAATGATGCTCAAAGACATGATGTTAAGAGAAAGAAGCCAAGAAACTAAAGAACACACACATGTTCTGTGGTTTTATTTAATTGAAACTCTAGAACAGACCAGTCTAATTAGTGGTCACGGAAGGCAGCTCAGCACTTGCCTGGGCTGGTGGGATTGACTGATGGGGCACTAGGGAGCTTTTCCCTCAAATGGGAACTTTCTATATTTTGGTCATTAGTTGGTGGTTACATGCGTGTACAGATTTGTCACGATTCATCAAAACATACATTTAAAATGGGTGTAATTTTATTGTAAGTTGCACCTCAGTAAAGTTAAAGAACAATATTGTACAAAGCACATTAAAAAAAAGCCTCTGTCATCCTAACGGAGCAATGTTACTGTCCTGAAGGACAGAAGGTGTTTTTGCTCGCAGGCCTCTGTGAGACGTGGGATGTCGATCTGGTCAGCAGTCTGTCTGGGAGGGTGAGCCCCTGGGGCTTGCTGTCCATGTGGGGGTCAGAGAAAGCCAGTTACAGGCCGGAGAGCAGCCACCCAGGCTCCCGCTGGCTGAGGGCGTGCTCTGATTTCCAACGCTCTGCTAGGGGATTTGCCAGGAAGCCAGCTGGCCAAGGGACAGGTACTCAGACTGAACGAGATACTGCTTTGGAAGACCTTACTCCAATTCAGTAATTCAAGAAATGCTCTTTCTAAAGTTCCCATTTTTAAAAAACGGAGCTGGATTTTGTGATCCGTCAAAGTTCTATTTGGGGTTATTTTCCACGTGACTACAAGCCTCGTGGGAGGCGAGACTCTTGTTTTTTACCACTGTCTTCCGGTGCTTCATGGAGTGCCTGGCACAATGTGGGTTCTTTACAGATGTCTTTGAGAGACTGTGTGACGACCTGAAGCCAGGATTCAAGTAATGAGTAAGTTTATCTGATGAGTTAGTTCGGATGAAGCAGGTTATGCTTCTGAGGTAACAAATGGCCCCTGAAGCTCGGTGCGACTAAATGACAGAAGTTTACCTGTCACACAGAACTAGTCACAGGGCCCAGCCAACTGCAGGGTAGCTGGGAAAGTGTTTTCCATGTCTCCAGAAAGGGGGAGACATGAATGACGCTTGGTGAACACATAGCATTGCCCTGGCCCTATGAAGCCTAGAAGAGGCCAAGTTTATAGTTGGAGGCAAGTCTCTGCTGACGGCCTGAGGTGGCTTGGAAGAGGGAGCCGCGTGCAGTGAAGCCTTCCTGATGGTCTCTGTCTGGCGCCATGCCCTCTTGGGTCTCTATATTTAGCTCACACAGTTCCTTCCATTCCGGAAGGCGCTCCATTTTCTTGCTGGATGAGCTAAAATCCGGATCGATTGTAGACACTTAGTGAAGAGATACTTCCTCCAGTGACCCGTTCCTGGTCCGTGGCCATCGTTAAGTGCACGTGAGTGTGCATGCTTAACTGCACCCAGCGTTTGGGTACCTACAGTCACGTGGTTTCTAATGACACCATGCACCTAAGAATTGTTTCCTCAAGTTCATCAGCTCTTTTTTTTTTTTTAAAGATTTTATTTATTTATTTTTAGAAAGAGGGGAAGGGAGGGAGACAGAGAGGGAGGGAAACAACAATGTGTGGTTGCCTCTCACATGGCCCTCACTGGGTACCTGGCCCGCAATCCAGGCAAGTGCCCTGACTGGGAATCGAACCGGGACCCTCTGGTTCCCAGCCTGCGCTCAATCCACTGAGCTACACCAGCCAGGGCTCATCAGCTCTTAAGAGAGTTGGCATGGTGCTTCCTTTTGCTCTCTCATCCAGCAGAGGAGTAAAGACGAGGTGGATGTGCAATCAATTCATGTTTTCCCCAGACACTGGTTGAACACACCAATGGGAAGCGCCCCCTGGGTGGAGCTGAACCCCGGGGAGCAGAGGAGGCCAGGTGGAGCTGGTGTGGGATGCACAAGAGTCTCCTCACCATGCCTCCTCCCAAATGGTGGGGGCCAATTTCACGAGGCTGTCCTCTGTGTGATGTGGGTGGGCATGCATTTATCTGTGGAACATGTCCCAGCTCCCACTGAGAAAACCAAACCGGCGAGCCCTGAGGAACGGAGTCCCGTGGGCTGTGGCTGCTTGTCCTCTGAGACCTCGAAGGCTCCAGGTCCCTTCAGTACCAGCCTCAGTGAGGCTAATTGGCTGCCTTTTCCCTAAGTCTAGGCTGAAGCGGAATGCATAAAAGGCATAATCACTCCAGTACCAAGATCTGCTTTTCTGTCTGCAAATGTTCTTGGGTGTATAGTGTGAGCATGCTGCACTCATTTGGAGCCATTGTTCTCTCTCAATGAGAAAATGCAAATGAGGCACTCAGGATACCACACCATCACTCGCTGCATAAAATTCTTGACATCAACATGAAGCTACTTAGCATAATTTTCCTGTTAATAAACTGCCAATTTAGTCATTTAGGTTTCAGCTTCTAAAGAATGCAACAGCATCAGCTGCATTTCCTCCCCCCTCCACCATATATGCCCGAGTTTATTATTTTGATGTTTATGTTAAAACAGGAAATTGGAGTTTATGCGATTATTTGGAGATCCTCTACCCTAATTTATTTACTTTCATGATTCAAGGAATTTTTGCTCATTTGAAAAGCAAAACATAATTTTTCACAGCATTTTCTTCTATTCAGGACAAGGTTTTCATATTTAAAATGACTGAGGCATGTTTCAAGGATCTGAGTGAAGTCTGTGCTGAAGGCACCAAACCAGGGGCCGCGCCTGCCCTGGCCCCACGCGGAGCCCCCGGCGGAGACGGGAACCTGGAGGGGAGCCTCAGAGGGTCTGCGCTCCTAGTTGGCCTCGGAGTCTCCTTTCTGGAGGTGTTCCGACACTCTCTACCACACTCTCACTTATCTCTTTATTCAAGGATGTCCACTGTGTGCCTACTATGTGCCTGTCCTAGAGATGATGCTGGGGCAACACATATCCGAATGGGGAAGACAGATGTTAGTTAGCGAATCATACAACCACAGATTAAAATGCAGAGCAGGAGAGCCATGGTGCTTTAGGGGAGCAAAGCGAGGATCCAAGTCCCTGCCTGCAAGAGCTCACAGTCCAGATGTCCTCGTGGAACCGCCGCAGACGTTTGAGGACGCCGAAATGAACTAGCAGGTGTTTCCATAGCTCAGGCTGCTGGGAAGTGTCCACCCAGCTAACTAGAGGTGTCGGATATTTTGTGTCGCCATCGCAGACAGAGCCAGACACTGTTGCAGGCACCAGGCCTGCAGAGCGCTCGGCTTCCGGTGAGCTGGCTGGAGGGCAGCCCAGCTGGGCCACTTAGCTTGGGGGCTTCGGGGTGAGCGGGCAGGAGAGAGAGTTTGGGCCACAGAACTCCCTGGGCATGTGCCTTGGCCTCCCGTTTGTCACACGTGTCACGGAGCTGCAGAGTTGTTGGGATGACTGAATGAGATGGTGGACAGGCCCATGGAAGGGCTTGATGAGTCTTGGTTGTTTTACGTCCCCAGAGAGGAGGGGACACATCGGACAAAGCTGGGTCTGGTGTTTCTGTGTTTCTCTCGTGTCTGGGCCAGGTCTGAGCTGGTGGGGGGGTCCTTGTGGACCACGTCGTCATCCTTGTGTGATTCACACCCAGAGCCCAATGGGATGTGATGCTTCTAGTGATGTTTCTAGCTTCTCACCCCTTTGTGGGTGAGCAGGCTGGGGTCTGGGAGAAGCTGGTTCCTCCTGGAGGGTATGCCCCGTTACCCTGGGGAACTCTGGCGGTGATTCTCTCTGGCTCTCCAGGCCAGGCAGGCCAGGGGCAGAGCCCTCTG
Organism: Micronycteris hirsuta; assembly: GCA_004026765.1. Classification (NCBI taxonomy): domain Eukaryota; kingdom Metazoa; phylum Chordata; class Mammalia; order Chiroptera; family Phyllostomidae; genus Micronycteris; species Micronycteris hirsuta. The sequence goes on from PVJI01009557.1 coordinate 30,718, forward strand.
TGGGCTGGTCTGTGGGGTAACGCATGCCTGTGGGTGAGCACTGTCCATCACGATTGAGTAGGAAGGACTGAAATGGCTTCACCCTGGCTGCTGCCCTGATTTCAGTGTTGGAAGAAAACAAGCTTGACCATCACTCCCGTTTGGTTGTTTCTTGTCTCTGAAACCCTCAGATCTTGCTAAGGCATGGAGATCAAGGACTTGGCTCCCCCACTCCCCCAGCCCCCCTCCGCCAGCCCCTCTCCCCCAGCTAGGACGCAGCAGCATGGTATATAGGGCCAGATGAAAGCGGTCTGGTGGGGAGTTGGACTGCCTGCCCCAAACAGGGGTATTCTGGGAAGATGGAAGGACCCCCAGGTAACCAGTTTGAGCTCACAGTTCCTTGACTCAGGGCCTCTGTCCTGCTTTCTTGAGAATTCTGCGGGCTTTTGTTGTCTCTCTTTGAACCCAGGGTGTCTGTGTCTCTGTTTCTGTGCTGGGGTTTTATGGTGCACAGGGAGCCTTAGGCTCTGGACCTGCAGGGAGGGCCGCTGGCAGGCTCAGGGCAGCGGGGGCCAGGTGTGCAAGCTGGTCCTGAGCCACTGCCCCCCATCAGGTCCTGCATGTGCGTTTTCTGTGGGTTTGTCCAAAGGAGATGTTGGAATAATTAGGCCAACCCATAATTTATTCTTTTTTTGTTACAATAATTAGCGGAGTTGCAACAATCACACAAATTTAAAAGGATAAGCTAAAAATAAATATAATTTTTAGTTTTAATTTTCAAGGTTAAGACTCAACAAAAGCTTTTTCACTGTATTTGTCCCTGTTTTGAGTAATTCCCAGAGGCCTTCGTCTCTGCCACCTGCTGTGCTTGGAGAGCAAGGGCCTCCTCGCGGTCCCTTCTCAATATCGACGGAAACCCTGGGGTTGAGAGCAGGACACGATTCTAGTTTCCTGGCCGTCTCTGACACCAGGTCCTCACACACTCACCTGTCTGGAGCTAGGGCAGAGACAGAGATGGCGCAGCTGTGAGAACCACGCCGAGGGTGTCCTCAGGAGACTCTATTGTCCTCGTGGATGGCTGTCCCTCGCTGGGATGGAGGCCTAGCTGTACACCCTTGGTGGTGTTCCCAATCGACTTTCCAGCCACCCGCACAGCCACATGAGCTGTGACCTTCAAAGTGGCCCTCTTGGGAATCCCAGACCTCATGCCGGCTGGGCTTCGGTGTTGAAATCAGCCTGGGAGATCTCCTGGACAAATTCAAGACAAACCGAATGACTTCTAGGCTCAGCTTGCGATTATAACCAGGTGAAGTGGTTCCCTCCTGGGTGGTCTCCATAGGCCTTTCGAAAGCTTTACCTGCAGTCAGGCACAGGTCTCAGGACTTCATACATGGTAACTTACTTAACACCCATGTTATGGATGTTGAGCCGGAACCTCGGGGCACTTCAGTAGCTTCCCAGGCCTCACAGCTGGTGGGCGGTGGGCGGGGGGGAGGGGGGCTGGGATTTGAACCCAGTAGCCTGGCTCAGGGATCCATGCTTTTGGCCCACCATGCTGGACGGCCACTCCAGGGGTGCCATGTCCCCTGCAGGAATGTCACAGACAGGCTGCAGTAGGCAGGCCATCTCTGCTTCTCTCCGATCCACCAGGCCTACTCTCCAAGCTCAACTGCCTTATCAATACTGGGACGATGCCATCGATTTTCCTGGCATTTAGATCACAGGAGCCTGTCTGGAGCTGTGCCCCGAGATTTATGCTCCCCGCATCCAATACAGCTAATGGGGAAGGTCTGCATAAATCGTGAGTGGAGGCGGGGAGTCCCCACCCCGAGCTGCCTCCCGGGTGTCCCTACTGACCCCGAACTGGAATGCTCACCCTCTCTAGTCACCACGCACCTCCTGTGTCTCAGGCGTTAGTTTTCTTGGGGATGCTGGGTTTGCAGAGAAATGTCCAAAGCACGGGGCTGGATATTTTTTAGCCGTGTGACCATGGGTAAGTGACGTCACCTCTTTGAGCTGTCCTTAGTTTTTCCACCTGTGAAATGAAGCAAACACCTTGGTGTGCTATGGCAAGAAGAGTTAAAGCCCTGGGCCCAGCCAACGGGAGCACGCCTTTCCTTCCGCCACTTCTCCTCCGAGCCCAGGGCCCCCTAGACAGGCGGCGAGAGCTGCCAGGTGTGCATGCTGCGGCCGCGGCCTGGAGAGGCTGAGAGGCTCAGAGCAGGGATCGGCCTGTGGCCACAGGGTACAGTGAGAGGCAAAGGTTTCTTCTGTCCACTGGCTCGTCCATTCATTCTGCGTATTTCTATCGTTTCTAAGAGTGCTTCTTTTAAGTTTGGGGGCCTAGATGAGCTAGTAGTATCCTGATGGTGTGCCAAGCTGGTAGCTCCTCTGCTCTCAGCCTCCCATGCTGTCCCAAGCCACTCCCTGGTCTTGCCACCCACGGATGCTAGACCTCTTCAAAGCTGGGCTCTTTGCCTGCTTGTTTTTGCTTTGACCATTTTCGTACAAGCCTGGGGCCCAGGCCCAGGCCATGCTCTTTAACACATGCTCTGGTCCTCTCCGGACGGTCACGTTGGGGCGAAGGCTGGAGTAGACAGCGGGTGAGAAAGCAGAAGCTGCGGTCACTACCCCGGGAACGTGGGTCATACCCTGTAAGCAGCACTCAAGTCCCGAGTGTCTGATGGGGTCTCTCGGAGTCCAGGGTGAGGAGAAGGAGAGAAAGGGAGCCTGTGCAACTTACTGGACACTCAAACGGCAGGAGGCACTGCGAATAAATACAGTGGACAGGAGGTGCAAGCCAGGACGGGGCGGGCGAACCGGGACGCCTGGCCTCCGGGTCCTGTCAAGCTGAGCGAAGCAGGGAGGCTTTGTGAGGAGGGGAGCCGGTGGCTGGGCTCGGTGGAGGTGGCATCTGTTGTTTGGCCCACACGTCCCCAAGATGGTGTGGTTGCCACTAACTGTCCTAAAGGGGAGCATTTTGGAAAGTCCACTTTTTTTTAAACCGGTGAATAGGCCTCTGGGAGGGCTGATGGCTGACATCTGAGGCAGACTGGAGTGGCGCCCTCCTGAGCTTCAGGTGGGAGTGCCGGATCCCCCTCCCCGAGCCCCTCCAGGTCAGCCACAGTTCTCATTCAGATGCTGGGTGCGGGTCTTGCTGGACTGCAGAGAAGGCAAAGAGACACCTCCAGACTCTGCAGGCTCATTGCCTACACTCAGTAACTTTCCGGTCTTCCAGTGGAGCCTGCCAGGGAGAGCATATCCTTCTAGAATTTACCAAGGTATGTCAAAGCCCCTTCATCTTCAAGTCAATAAAAGCAAAACTGATGGCCCACATGACAGTGACAAGTGACCGTCTCTCAGGTGGCTCCCTCGGAGCTGGCTGGGGGCATGAGTGTTTGGGGCGAGGTGCTGTGTCTGGAACCTGTTTACAGTGGGGTCTCTGGCCCTTCAGGTGCCTCGAGATGGGGCCTCTGGGCAGTGGTGGAGGAGCAGAGTGAAGGGACAGCGGGCAGGGCAAGTCACTGTCCTAGGAAGGTGGACATAGGAGCTCTGGCCTGCCCCGAGTGCTCCCGAGCGGCCCAGCTGTAGCTCAGCGATGCCGACTGCGGCTGACGGCGGCATCGCTCGGTTTCACTGGGGAAAAGAAATGCCTTCGACATGTCCTTCCTGCCGCCGAGGTAGGAACCACAGACACAGAAGGAGCTGGTGTTTTCAGAGTAAGTGCAGCCGGTCCCCAGAGAGTTCACGTCTCCAGCCAATGCCACGTGTGATGTGTGTGTGTGAGGGAGAGAACGTGGCTCATCTGACCCAATGGCCAGCCACGTACGCGCTCTTTCTGGGGACGGTTTGCTCCAGTCACTACCAGTCCCACATTCCTCCCGTCTTCTCAGCTCTTCCTCAAGTGTTCAAGGGGCTCTGACATGCAGCCTGCAATCTGCACGGAGTGCCTTCCGTCTGTTTGTGATAGCCGTGCTTCACTTTGATCTTGGCCGGGTGTCTGAAGTTTCGTCTGTGGAGTGATTTGTGAGCTGTGTCCCTTTTTACTGCTCTGGGGAAGTTGGTATGGACTGAGATTATGAATGGTGATAGAAAATATTTATTGAGTGCCTCCCGTATGCCAGAGGCTGCCGGGGTGGAATATATTGGATTTCCAGTGGAGGAGAGAAATCCTTACCAGCTTTCCCTCCCCTGGAAATCAAGGCCAGCTTCAGTTCACCCCCAATCACGGGGACCCAGACCAAGGTGACCCCTCCCACCCAGTTTGGGCCAGATTGACTGGTCTGGTCCTGGATTTTGAAAGGAGAGAGTAACAGGAGATAATGGTAATGTCAGGGCAGAGCTGCAGCTCCTTGGGCTGTGTGCTTGTGGAGCACCAGTCCTTCTGTGACGTCTGGGACCTCTCCTGCGTGCCAGGCGTTGTGAGCTGGTGGCTGTGAGCAGCCCATGGAGTGAGATGTAGCTCTGCAACGGAGCAGGGCAGTGCCCGGGCCTGGGAGGGACGGCGGTCTGGCCCCTGTGCCTGGTTCACTGTCTCAGGTCCAGCAGTGAGGTGGCTGACGGGTAATCAGGGCGCATATCCAAGGATTGGACCACAGGGGATGTGGCCTTCTGCAGCCCCCACTTCTAAATAGAGCAGAGACTGCCCCCCAGGAGGAGCAGGGCACCAAGGAGATGAAAGGGCATCGCCAGGAACCCTGCCTTGTGGGGTCTGTGGCCAGAGTCCAAAGACCCTCAAACCGCCTCATTTCGGGGAGGCAGGAGGCGACCAGGACATCACCCTCGCATCCTTAAAGAACTGAATTTCTGCCTTCTCTGTCTCTTCCTCTCCCTCCCTTCCCTCTTTTCTTTCTACCCCACAGCCATTTACTGACAACATCACACATCAGACTCTGTTCTAGGTATTGGGGACACACATTCCCAATTTTCAAGGAACCCACAGACTGGTTTGTAACCTGCCAATCACACATGCCTTATGGGAGTGCAGGCCGGGGAATACCCCGAAAAGGCAGCAGTGCCCTGAGCAGGGATGCATCTCCAGTGGGCTGGGCTTATAGGGATGCCGAAGGCTGAGGTCAAAGGAAGGGCTGTGTAGTCGTGGCTCCCAGGAGGAAGTGAGATGGGCCCATTTGTAACCCAACCCATGGCTGGGCCTGTGGCCAGAGCCACTGGGCCAGACCCTCTCCCCACTTGTACAGCTTGACACACACTGGCGCCTGGCCCCACCTGGGGATGTCGCTGTAATTGGTCTGGGATGTGGGACTGGGAGTTTTAAAGGCTCCTTGGGTGATTCTAATGAGCTGCCCAGGTGACAGCCACTGGTCTGACAAGGAGGCAGCTTGACGTGAGTGTGGGGGAGAGACGAGAGGTCTAGGGGAGACAGCTGTCAGTCTGGCAGGAGGCTGGGGACTGCCAGGTAAGGGGGCTGTGGGTGGGGGGAGGAGGTTATAAGGAAAAGAGTCCCCAAGGCCCCAGCAGGAGGTAAGGAAGGGGAGGGGCACCTGGGGCAAGGAGATGTGGACAGAGCAGGTCCCGGGGGCTGTGGCCAGACAGGTGGGCTCAGGTTGGTGTCAGGCACCTGTACAGGCAGCCCTTCTGTCGGCCCATCTCCGACCTGGCATAGGCCCTGTGATGGAAGGACTGCTGTGTGAGAGCACAGGGTAAGGCCGATTTCCTCCCTCCTTAAAAGCCCGGGAGAAAGGGGGAGCCGGCAGGGGGTGTGGTGGCGGCCCTAGTCCGTGAAGGAAGCTGTTTCCTTTCCCTTTCCCTCGTCCTGGGAGGCACCACTGCCTCGATTTTAGCCTCAGGGAAAACAAGGCTCAGTGGCTCCTCCCTCAGCATGATCACCCTTCAGCCAGCTGCCACCTGCTGAGCGTTGTCCTTGGATGCACCTCTCCAGTGGAATTCCTTCCGGTCTCTTACACTTTCTAATCTTGGGAGATTTCTGTTAGATCCCCATAGTACTGTAACCCAGCACACTTCCTCCTTGAGGTTGCAGGGTGGGCGGGGGGTGGGGGGTGCGGGGACAGGGGAAGGACTTACTCAGGGCTTATGGTAGCTGAAGGACTCTAACCCAGAGCTTGGGGCCCCCTGGCCCCAGGACCAGGCTGCGGGGATATTTTCTAGGAAAACTACAGCCTTTCCCCTGTGTGTGCACCATTCATTTCTCCCAATTGTTTGGCACTGTTTGGTTTTACTGTTGCATTTAGGTCCTGGGAAGTGATTCCGTTCCATGAAATAGCATGATTGATTGACCTTTTGAAATGTCAGCAGCCACTCCCGGCTCTATGGGACTTTTAGAGCTTCATCAGCCCTCAGCTCCCGAGCCACGTGAGCAGACCGCTGCTGTAATTGACAAGACAGCAGCGAGAGGGGAGATGGTCACTGCCCGTGGGCGGCATCCCTGAGGAACTGGAGCACGGAATCACCGTTACCATTTAAACAGACCAGGACTGGGTTAGGGAACGGGGGTGGGGAACAGCTGCAGGACGGGGTGGGGAGTCGTCAGGTCGCCCAGATCTGGGCCGAGTGGACACCGGTTAGGTTGCCTGACACCCACCTCTTTGAGGAAGAGGGAAACTGACTGTAGCTCTGGAATTGTCCTGGGTGCCTGGCTCCTGCCGAGAGCAATGGTGGAGTGCTTATGAGTCACTGACGATGCAGCTTCGTGCTGTGTGACTAACAACAGATTACTGTAGTCAGGCTTTTATTTTCAGCTAAATGCTTCTTGGCACTGTTTTTATTAAAAAAATATTTTTATTTCTATTCAGTTACGGTTGTGCCCCCTTTTCTACCATTACTCTCCCCTGCCCTGCCCACCCCCCTCCTACATTTGATCCTTCCCCTTTGTTGTCCTTGGCCATGGGTCCTTTATACACGGTCCTTGACTTGACCCTTCCCCTTCTTTCCCCTGTTACCCCCCCTTTCCCCTCCCCTCTGGTCACTGTCAGTTTGTTCTTTACTTATGTCATGGTTATTTTTATTACATTCTTTTCTGAAACTTTTAAACAGAGCTGGGATTATATACCACTATTATATCACAGAATTAATTATGACTATATATTTATCATTACCAGTGAGATTTATGCTACCTTTTAATATTTTTATGAGGTTAATTAGTATCCTTCTACTTCCACTCAAAGAACCGCTTTTACATTTTTTATGAGAAGGTCTGGTGGTAATGAACTTCCTCAGCTTTTGCTTATTTGGGAACATTTTTATTACCCCTTCATTTCTGAGGACAGCGTTGCCAGGTATGGAACAACAGGTTGGCTGCTATTTTCTGTCAATATTTTGAATGTGTCATCCCATTCTCTTCTGTCTTGAAAAGTTTTTGTTGTGAAATTTGCCAACCAAGAATCTTATGAAGCTTCCCTTTTACGTAACTTTCTCTTTTCTCTTGCTGCTTTTTTATCCTCCCCATAGGACATTTTTTTCATTGCTTTTTTTTTTTTTAGAGAGAAACTTTGATGTGAGAGAGAAACATCAATTGGTTGCTTTGTGTATGTGCCCTGACCAGGGATTGAACCTGAACCCAGCGTGTGTGCACTGACCTGGAATCGAACATACGATCTTTCAGTCTACAGCCAGGGCTCTCTTGCTGTTTTTAAAATTCTTTCTTTGTCTTCGACTTTTGACAATAATTACACTGTATATTGTAGCCCTATTTAGGTTCAATCTATTTTGGGGTTTTGGGCCTCATAGAGCTGGGTGGGCATCTCTCTCTGCAGGTTCGGAAGTTTTCAGCCATTATTGCTGTAAGTGCGCTTTCTGCCCTTTCTCTTTCTCTTCTCCCTCTGGATTCCCATAATGCACATTTGCTTCTTTTCACTGTGTCCCACAAATCTCATGCTTTTCTTCACTTCTTTTCATTCTTTTTTCTTTTTGGTCCTCCAACTAGTTAATTTCTTATGTTCTATCTTCCAGGTCACTGATTCTTTCTTCTGCATGGTCAAGTCTGCTTTGGAAACTGTCTATTGAATTCTTTAGTTCAGTTACTGTATTTTTCAACTCTATTTTTTTTTTTGATGGTTGCTATTTCTTTGTCAAACTTCTCATTTTCCCATGAATTGTTTTCCTAATTTCATGAAGTTGTCTGTTTTCTTATAGTTTACTAAACTTTCTTAAGAGGATTATCCTGAATCCTTTGTCTGACAAGTTTATAGATCTCCGTCTCTCTAGGGTCAGTTGTTGGAGCTCATCAGTTTTCTTTACTGGTGTCATATTCACCTGATTTGGAGAGGGAGGGGGGTGAACCTTGATTCCTTATGTTGCTGTCTGTGCATTTGGCTCCTCTTCCGGATTTTATAGGTTTGCTTTGGCAGAGACAATTTTTCAGCAGACAGTTCAGTTTGGGTTTCTGAGAGTGTCTGCTGGTAATGTCCTTGGGCAGGTGGGGCCTGCTATTATGGCCTGTTTTGGGGCCAGGCAACTGTCTGAGCTCTGAGGCTGGTGACAGGGTGTGCCACTGTCTGAGAACAGTTGTATAGACTACTGGCTTTGCTCTCTGCCCATGTGAGGTGGCAGCATGGGCTTCGCAGTTGCCAAGTTCTCTGGTCAGGCTAACTAGATGGCTGGGACTGGGTCCTATACTCACTAGCAGACAGGGCTATGAATTAGCTTCCTGGCCCTGGCAGGCAGTGGGATGGGATCCAGGACCTGTACAACTTACTGTTTGGGGACCCGAATCAGGCAAGAGTGTGCACTGCGTTCCCTGGTCATGTGAGGCCACTGCTTTTGCTCTGTGGACTTGGAAAGCCACGGCTCTGCTCTCTGCTCAAGTGCCCCTGTAAGTGAGGCTGTTGGATGAGCTACACAGTGCCCCACGTGCCCTGGTTAGGTTCCCTGGACCAGCAGGATGGAGGCTGCATTTAGCAAAGAAAAGGGCAATGACTTATTTTCCTTGCCTGGATGCAATAGGAGAAATAGCTCGAAAGCCAGGAAAGCTCTTTGCTTGTTGTCTTAACTCAAGCCAGCCTGTGTCCCAAGTTCCCTCACCAAACGGGCACACTGCCTCTGCTCTGCATACTATCAGCTCTGCCTGCCTCTTATCTGGAGTGCCGCTGGACCACACAGCTTCCAGGAGTTGTGTCCAGTGCTTCTGGTCATCTGGGGCCAGAAGACACTCTCCACAGGGGGTGGGGCCACATTTCTGCTCTGTGCCTGGCTGTGGGCAAACCGGGCTCTAGGCCTGGCAAAACTCATTGAGGGTTTGAATCGGGCAGTATCTGCACCCTGCTGAGGTTCCTGGTCAGAGCGTGCCCCTGACTTAGTTTTGCAGAGGAGCAATCCTCTGGTTGGGGTTACTACTTGGGCACTGTAGGTGTGAACTTGGCCTGCCGAGCTCTGCGTGCTGGTTGTTGCAAGCTCCTTCCCCTTCTCCACCACTGCCAGATTGCAGTGACGGAGCCCCCAGGTTCCCCTGCAGTCCCTGTGCTGTGAGAGCAGAGTAGGGGCTCCCGCAGAGTGACCCGCAATGCTGGGGAAGCTGGCTTCCCCAGATTTTCTTCCTTCCCTGGAGGAACTGGAGGCTCTGGGGTCCCTTCCATGGGGTGCTGTGCTGGCCTGCGGGAGGGACAATGTGGTCACTGTGCAGCCACTTTTATTGCCCTTCTAAAGCCATCTGTCGCTGTGGTGAAGGGAGTGTTTCCGCCCCACCCCATGTCCTGGCATCCTCTCAATGATGTCTTGTTGAAGAGATTTTAGTTATTCTTCTTGTGAGGAGAACAAAGTCAGGAGAGACCTACGTCACCATCTGGGTGATGTCACTCCCCGAAGAGGGAAAAGCTTGACACTGTGCTGGCTGTGTGTCCCGGAGAAACAGGGGCTCTGCTGGGTCCCAGGCAGCTTCCCTTGCCCTGCCCCGTGTCCCCTCCCTCCAGAAGTCTACCAGGCCTACAGTCCAAGTGCCCACACTGGTGCCCTCAGCGAGTTCCTGGCCTCTTCTGGGCCAGAACCCTGACAAGCCCCCATGTCTTTCTCTGCTGCTGGGCCGGCCTGAGCCTGGCAGCTCCCTCGGGGACCAGGAGATCTTCTTCACAGACGGCCCCGTTTCCTCTGTGGAAGTTTCCTCAGTCACAAAATCCCTCTCCATCCCGCTAGCCCCTCTCTTTGGCCAGAGCAGGCTGTGGTCATTTGCACACCTTGTCCGGTGTGCTACAGAAGTGTGTGCTAAGAACGGTTGGCGGGGCCTGCCATGACTATGAATGGATGGGCACGCAATTGGCAGAGACGATCCTGAGGTACAGCCTTGGCTTCTGTCTGAGCAACAAGAGGGACAGTCTGTGCCAGAGGGACAGACCTCTTGGCGGCTGTAGCTGAGCCTGACCCTGGCCTTGTAAATGTCTGTTCCTCCCTGGCCCCTCAGCATTGACGTCTATGTGGTGATGGTCTAATTGGAATGGTAATGGGCATAGCATTCCTTTTCCAAAAAAATTTATTCATTTCTATTAAATTCATTAGGGTGACATTGGGTAATAAAATTATACAGGTTTCAGGGGTACAATTCTATAATACATCATCCGTATATTGTGTGTGTGTTCACCACCCCAAGTCAGGTTTCCTTCCATCACCATTTATCCCCCCTCTACCCGCTTCTACCTCTTCCCTCCCCCCTTTCCCTCTGGTAATCACCACACTGTTTTCTGTATCTATGAGGTTTTTTTTCCTCTTTGATATAGGATTCTGCCATAGCTAACAGCAAGATTGGAATTTGAGGAGACGCAGAGACAAATTACCTCTGAATTTTCTTGCAGCCGTAAAAGCTTTTACTGTATAGTAATTTTCCATTTCTGCTGCAGGCATATTTGCATATTGCTTAACAATTTGTCTCCTGTCATTTGTCAGATATTATCCATCTCCTGTTAATAAGCTAAGACAGGTCATATTAAGACTTTGCAGGCCCCCCGTGCGCCCTGTCAGCCCGGCTCTCCTGCCCACCAGCGCCTCTGTGGTGGGAGCGGACAGGGCATGACACGGCTGCCGCCTGCCTCTGTGTCGGGGGCCCTGTCTGCAGCCCTCTGCTCCTGTCCCCGAGTAGAGAGATGACGGGGTCGTGGCACATCGTGTCTCTGTGCACGGCCTTCAGAGGAGGCTCTGCTGACCCAGTGAGCTCTCCGCCAGCGGGAGTGGGGCCCGCACGCCAGTGGGGGAGCCCTGCTCCGGCTCTCCTCCCGGCCCGGCCCCCAGCCGCTCCGAGAGCTTGCCTCGTTTCCCTCGCCGGAGCTCACTCTCCCCATTTCTCGAACAAGGATTCTACAACAGGTCTAATGAGCAAGTTCTTTTCTTATTTAAAAATGTTCAATTACAGTTTACCTTCAGTATTATTCTGTATTAGTTTCAGGTGTGCAGCACGGTGGTTAGACATTCATGTGCTTTACAGAGCGGTCTCCTGGTATTCCCTGTACCCACCTGGCACCACACCGTCCTTACAGTGTCACCGACTCTGTTCCCTGTGCCGTCCTCTACATCCCCACGACTGCCTGTCACTGCCAGTCTGTGCTTCTCAATCTCTTCACCGCCTCCTCCCAGTCTCCCAGCCTGCCCTCCCTTCTGGCAACAACAGCCTGTTCTCTGTATCTATGAGTCTGTTTCTGTTTTGTTCGTTTATATTATTCTTTAGGTTCCGCGTATAAGTAGAATCATACAGCATTTGTCTTTCCCTGATTTATTTTACTTAGCATAGTATCCTCTCGATCCATCCATGCTGTTGCAAAAGCTAAGATTTCATTCTTTTTTATGGATGAGTAATATTCCATTTTAAAATCTGTACCGCAGCTTTTTTATCCACTCGTCTATTACTGTGCCCTTGGCTGTTGTGGACGATGCTGTAAAGAGCGCGGGGTGCACATATTCTTTCAAATCAGCGTTTTGGGTTTCTTCAGATAGATTCCCAGCAGTGGAATTGCTGGGTCATAAAGCAGGAACAAAGTGGACTTGTTATTTTTTTTTTTAAATAGAAAAGCAGTAGCCTCCTGCCCCCCAAACTAAGAACTCCATGGAACCCCAGGATGTAGAACAGGCAGCTGGTGAGCTGCGTGGGGGGATGGGTGGAGACTGAGGCCCGGTTTTCCTGCCTGTTTCCATGCAGCCCTCTTGCTTCCCCACACCGAGAGGCCCTGGGGCATGTCCTGGCCTCTGGGTACCCTGTGGAGCAAGAGGCAGCAGGTGCCCCCTGGAATTTTCTTGGTCCTGCCTTCCGCCCGGTGCTGCGGCTCTGGCGTTATCAGCAGCGGCCGCTGGCCCGGCTCTGTGCTCAGGCTGCAGAGTGATTTTACTTCCCAGCTTTCTACCTGGAGATGTGAGGACTCTGCTCACCCTGAGCCCCAAATTAGTAGTAGGTTCAGTTGGCCATCGGTGGATAGATTTTGTGAGGAAAGAAAAACGGTTTGATGCTGAATGTGCGATTAGATTTACATGATTGAATAAAGATAGAATTAAAGGGTCATATGTTTACACAGCGGTGCCTAAAATCAGATTGTGGGGGTGCGTGCTCAGCGCTAAAATGGGTTCCTCAGGGACCTGTGGGTATCTGCTTCCTGGAACCTCTGCAGAACCTGGAGAGAAGAGTCTGGGCGGGGGATGGGTGGAGGGAGCAAAGGGGCGCTGATAGCAACGGTAGAGTTCACTGCAAACTTCCTGGGAAAACACGCAAACGTTCTTCCGCGTGCTCTCTGTGATGACCCCATGTCTGCTGCCATTTCCGTTTACATGTTTGGTCCCTGCTGTTATCTGATCTGAGTATAAAATGTCAAAGCGTACCAGTCCGGGGCATGTGCAAGGGAAGCGAGGATCCGGAATGAAGAGCAGCATCACTGTGCAGACAGAGCCGTGCCCCCCAGCAATGCCAGTGTGCACGTGAACTTGAGGCCGCCCTGTTAACTGTGTGTGTCTCTCTGACCAAGTCCTCATCTGGCTCTTGTACTCGGCACCGGATGGACTCCCTAAGGCAGCCACCCCGGCCAAGCCTTGACAGTTGTCTTAATCCTGACTGAGACGCGGACACGTCGCGCACACGAAACACGCCTAAGGTGAAGTCATTCTCAAGGTTGCGGGCAGCGCTGCCTCTTTGTCATCCTGACAGTGCCTGCGTCCGGAAGAGAGTCAGAGTCCTGTGGAATTTCCAAATCAGGGCTCAGAGTGACTTCTTCCTACTAGGCCATGGGGTCCCTTTGACGAGGTACACACACACCACATCCGACCCTTCCATGGCCCAGCAGCAAGGCCCGTGCCCGCCATGGTGGTCAGCAGACCGAGGCCCATGAGGGGAGGTGACTTAACCCTGTTCACATGGAGAGCAGGACAGTGAGGAGGACGGGCTGCCTGGTCTTCCCTCCTGGCTCTGCTGCTTGGGAGCTGTGTGACCGTGGTAGATGGGGGTGTCATCTTGGGTCTGCTCCCCATCCTGGAATGCAGTTGCATGTCAGTGTCTTGATGGGGAATGTACTTCCCTGCTCACAGCAAGGGTACCTGCCGTGGCCACCGCAATGCTTGCACGGGTGACGTGAGCAAAGGCTTTGGGCGTGCTTCTTTGGTTTGGTCTGTTCTCTTGCGCTACTTGATCTGTCCTTGGGAAAGCTTGCAGGGTGGGGCCAGGGTGGGGGGTGCAGAGTGAAGACCTGTGGGCAGACAGATGCGAGTCTGACACAGAGTCCGGAGTCGGTCCAGTACGGCTGACCTCAGGCTCGATTGGCCAAGTGGTAGCCAACCTGCAGACCTGAATGGGTAAATGTTTGTTATCTAAGGCACGGAGATTTTTGAAGTTATTTGTTATGCAGTGGAAAGCAACTGGTGCAAAGTCCTTGGGCAAGTCACTAGCTCTTTGGAACTCTCATTTCTTTATGAATAAAATAGAAAGATTAGTACCGACCCTGGAGGGCCGTTGTGAAGATTAGCTGATGCATGCACAGTTCCCGGAGCGGACCAAGCACACAGAGTTTTGTCTTGTTTGGTTTTCTGAGTAGGCATTCTTCCTAGGTGGTCTTCAATGCGGATGCTGCTGGTGGCAGAGTGGGAACCCCTGACTTTTGGCTAGAGGCCGATTCCAGCAGGTTTTCTCTCTCCTGGCCTCCCAGCCCCCAGTGGGTCTGGCTGGCTGAAGCCAGTGGGACCCAGCAAGGATTCCTCAGGCCCTACCTGGGACTCTGGTGGCCTGAGTCACACTCTGGAAGGCTCAAGGTGGATGCATACCAATGTTCTTGCTGTGCTAAATGCCATACCCTTCCCTTTAGAGAGGAAAAGGAGGCCAGAGGGCTGGGGTCTGGGAGCCTGGGTCACACGTAGGTCCCAGACCTCCAGGAAATCCCCGGCTGCCCTTCCTTCTGCGTGCTTTGAGATTCTGTCCCTCCAGGCCTTGACCTTGTCACCATCATCCTGGGAGGGGAAGGTCAGAGCTGTTGATACCTGGGCTTTAGGAATAAAGCTATCTCTGAGGAGAAGGCCAAGCTCTGTGCCCAAGAGCCATGGGTTAGTCCCCTCTGAGGGAGACCCACCTGGGATCACAGGCCACTGCCTGACTCCCCAGGCCTCATGCTACCTGGTGGTCATGAGCCCCTCCCGCCAGGAGGGAGTTTTGGCCGTTGCTGTGGCGCATCTAGAGCTCAGGGTTCTTGAGCAGCTTTGTAGGATGAACCCGGGACCTTCTTCCTGTTCCCACAGTGAAACCGTCTCCCCCGCGCGGGCGCTGTCTGTGCGGGCACGGTGCCAAGCATGCTCCAAGCCAGATCGCATGTGACAGTCACTGCCACTCCACCACGTGGCACTCTTTTCATTGCTGTTCGCAGAGGAGGAAATGGAAGCTAAGAGAGGTAAAGTGCGTCGCCCAGGGTCACCTGGCTGAAAAGGGGAGGAGCTGGGATTTGGAGCAAGGGCTTCAACTATGCTCCTTGTGGCCGGTGACCATCCCCGTCTGTCTGAGTCTGTCCTTTATTTCCCTGGAATTGGTCAGATGAGGTCCAGCCCTTCAGAATGGATGCTCTCTCCCGTCTCTGGAAGTTTCTGGCTGCTGGAACACTGCTCCTCCCATTTCCCTTGGGATTCTCCTTGATGTTGCCAGAGTACATTCTGGAAGTGAGCAGGGTGAGTTAAAGTCATTGTTTTCTCTCTGTGGCTTTGACTGTGACAGTCTGGGGTCAGAGACTGCCCCCCACCCCTGTTTGGTTCTTCCATGGAACCCTGCACACTGCAGGTGCTTGATGAATCTCTGCTAAATCAAAAGGAAAACAGAAAGACATCGTCCTCAGAGAAGTGCTGGAACCCCATCGCTAATGAAACTGTTATGCCGAGGGTAAAGGCTTGGAGCTGAGCCCCCAATTATCTGAGTTGTCCTTTTCTGAAAGTGTTTCTTCGGTGACACGCACAGATGCTGGGAGGCTGTGGTGAGGTGAGCTGTTCTCAGGCAGGAAAGGAGCTGCTGAGCACCTCAGCCCGTCCTGTGCTGCGGCGGCTCTGCAGGGCTGTGCTGGGTGGTCTCGCAGGGCCTGCCGGGAGGCGGCGGCGCTCCCGGGGACTTTAAACCGCTGGCCTTCGCTCCCCCCCACCTGGCGGTCAGGTCCCCAGCGCTGTGCAGAGGGGCCCACTCTCCACTGAGTTTCTAAATTCAGCCTTTTAAACACAAAGGGATTCTGACAGGTGCGGCTTCAGTTTTTGCTCCTCATTAGCTGGGGAGGGGCTTTGGATTTTCTGGGTAAATTCATGTGGATGGTGGTGGGGGCAGTGGAGACTGTCTTTTCCATCGCTTCTGAATACAGAGGGTAGACACGTGTATTTTGGGGGCAGAGATGTCAGTGTGGTCAGGGGCAGGGGCCAGGCTCTGCTGACCTTGCTCTGGCTGCCCAGTGTGTCTGGGGGAGCAGCTGCTCTGGGGGCGGGGCTGGACTGGGCGGGCTGGGCCACCTGGGGCTGCCTGGCGGACCTTCCTCATGGTGGTGGGCGGGAGGAACAGGGTTCCGGTGTGGTGCCCCACAGGGACGAGGCCTCGGTGCAGATGGAAAGCACACTTGCTCTTCACTGGCGGGGACAGAGAGCATTGTGCGGAGATGTGCCCGCCCACAGTTGCCATGGCACTTGGTGAGCCCCCTCGCTGCCCTCCACCAATGCCGCCTCCTCCTCCGCCTGTGTCCCGGGCGCCGCCGCTGAGGCGAAGTGTTTTCTGGCCCAGCACGTCGCATGGGGGTGCTGGTGCTTCTCTCCCAGAGGGGCCTCTGAGACAAGCTCGGAGTCCAGTTAGGCTTCAGGGGTCCCCGGTCATGGCTCAGCAGGGGCTGCCCCTCAGCCTTGCACCCCCCTGCCCACTCACACACACTCACACACACACACTCCTGCCCACTCACACACCTAACGTAGGGACACTTGGGAAGGCACCTGTCCCCAAGGGGGCTGCCCAGCTAGGGTCTCCTCTTCCTCCTCCCTCCCCACAGCCCTTCTCACCTAACCCAGGTGAGTTACAGCCACATGAGGAATCTGTCTGTCCATCTGTTTGCTCTTCCATGGGTACAGTTACTCACCCAACAGATATCTTTTGAGGTTGGCCAAGTGGCCTGCAGTGCACAAGACAGAAACGGTCATGGTGGATCTTTTGACAGAGGGAGGGACATGACTAATTAAAACCAGGAGTACATCAGGCTACAAGGAAGCGCAAAGGACTCTAGGGCCTGGGGGAGAGGAGCCCAGGGCTTCTGAATGCTTTAGAGGATCCGAGCTGGGGCAAGAAAATCCAGGAGAGGTGGGGCTTCAGGAGACTGGGCCTGGCTGGGGCCTGCAAAGAGGCCAGCAGGTGGTGCAGACCTCAGGACAGTCACGAGGACAGCAGCAGGGTCCTAAGCGAAAGCTCGGAGCCAGGCACCAGTCCTGTCCTCAGAGGCCCCAGACAGAGCCAGGACAGCCACAGGCCAAAGATTTCCCATCCTTAATGGGGGGCAGGGGCCCCCCAAACCAGAAGTGAGCAATGAATGTGGGGAGGGGAGGAGGAACAGTGTGGGGGTCGAGGTAAGTAGAGGCCAGGAGTGCTAGGGGCCCTGGGGACCCTCCTCCTCGGGGCACCCGACTCTGTCTGTGTGCCACAGGGCATTGGCTCATGCCTGCCAACCTGGCCGACCAGGAGCTCCAAGAGGCCAGACCAGGCTTAGTTTCATCCGCTGTCATGCCCCGAGCTCCTAGCAAGGTGCCTGGTGCAAAACTTGCTCACTCAGCACCTGTGAATGAGTGTGGGGGGTGCAAGGAGGAGACCAGGGAGTTTCTGTGGGTGGGGGTGGGGTGCAGAGGAAATCACAGACCATCACGGCAAAGGCGGCCTCAGGCCGTGGCTGGACCTCCGCAGCACTCCCAGCTGAGGACCGGGGACAGAGGGGTGCAGACGGGATGCCCTCTGGAGGGCAGGCCTTCTGGCCCTTCTCCCAGGCACGGCTGGGTCCTAGGCGCACGTTGAAGCAGTAGAGGCTTTTCATGGCTTGGCTGGGATCAGAGAAGCGGCTCATCTGGGATTTGGAGTTTGGGGGCCCCCACACAGAGCTCTGGTGGGGCTCTGTGGCTGGCAGGGCCCTTTTGGAGCGCAGAGCCGGGGCCACCAAGTCCATCAATTGGGTGGAAACAAAGAGGCAGTTTTCCTCACGAGATGCGCAGGGTGTTATAATTTGGAGGATGCAACAAATTTTTTATAATTGTATAATTTGTATATAATTCCTTGTAATAAAATGTGATGATTATAGTTCTGTTCTCATGAAAGGCTCCCTAATCTAATTATGAGTGGATGTTTTCTGTACTCCAGAATGGCTCATCTTTAAAAGTTTTTTTTATTTTCAATTAAAATAAAAAGATGAGAGTCAGTGCCGAGTTTGGAGCCTGCCAACTCTCAGAAAGCAGAGGCAGCGCCCTGCCTGGCCCGGGGCCCATCGGCCGGCTGGGGTGGGCTGGGAGCGAGAGCACTTCCTCGTAATGGAAATCCTTTCACGTCTGCCAGAAATGCCGTCCCCCGAAACAAAGCCTGCGCTGCCTTCATTCCACAGTCACTGAACAAACACGGGGCGCCCTCTGTGTGCCAGGCACCGTCGCAGGTCTGCCATCACCAAGCTCCCCCACGAGGGTGGATCAAAGAGCCACCGAAGAACTGCGGCTGCGGGCGAGCGGGGCGTGAGGTGCCCGGTGCGCAGCCCGGGTGCCGCTGGGCCTGCCCCGGTCGGTGGGGGGCGGTTTGCGAGGCCCCGTGGAGGGCAGCTGGGCGTGGGGCTGCGAAGGGCGCGTCGGAGCCACCCGGCCTGAAGGGCGGCGGGAACCCTCCACGCTAAGCGAGGTGGGGCGTCCGGCCCTTCTGTCCGCGCTCTTGGGCGGATGCCCGCCCGTGGCCGAGCAGCAGAGGTCTCGTCCCGGGGCACAGGCTCGCGCCCCTGCTGGAGAGGCCAGCGCCCGCACCAGCTCTTCCGTGCGCGTCCTCTGGGAGGGGTTCCTTTTGTGCCGCTTCCCTCCTTCGCGTGCAGTCATGGCTCCGGCTGTTGCTGCACGCGTCCCTGGCTGCCACCTCCCGCCATGGCCCGCCCGGGCAGGACGACGGCCTCGGCGCCGCCCCCGGCGGAGGGGTCTTCAGGCGGGCAAACCTGACCCCATCAGGCCCCCGCTCAAACCCCTGGGCGGTTTCCTACCACCCCTCTGCTCGCTACAGCCGGACACGCCGCTGCCTCAGGCTGGGGGATGTGCCCCTGGCCCTGTCCTCAGGGTCTCCGCGCTCGCCCCTTGCTCTCCCCGGAACTCTCTCCTGGCTGCCCGACTCCAAATCCCTTATCCATCCACAAATGCCTCCCATTCCACCTTCAGGTCTCCGCTTCAAAGTCAGCTCTCCCAGGAGGCCTCCCAGGACCCCCGCGGCAGCCCCTCCCAGGTCCGATCTATTGATAGTTTTCCAGTGCACTTGGCTCCAGATGCTGGATTCATCTCGAGTTTCCCTTCGGGACTGTAGCACCCTCGAGACCCAGCCCACGCCGGTCCTATCCGCGGTGTTCTGTCTGTGGTGTCTGCACAGCACCTGGCCCCCACGGCGGTGCTCAGCGGTGGGGTGCGTGGGGGGGAGCAGCTCAGGCGGCTGTGTGTGGCCTCTCCCCACCCCTCCCCGGAGGTCACCTTAGCGCCTGTTTCTCCGCAGGCTCTGGCTCCCGCTGGGGCCCAAGGCGCGGCATCTTTTGTGTTGCTGCCTCTCTGATTGTCCAGCGGTGGCAGCGAGCTGGTCTGGGACAGACAGCCCTCCTCAGAAGGGTGCCCGTTTGAGGACTCGGCCTCACAGGGCTGGCTGTGAGCAGGGTTCAGCGGGAGACTCGGACCGGGCCGGGGCACGGTTCAGCGGAGCCTCAGCCTTCCATTCTTTCTGGTCAGTGGTGAGGAATTCAGAAATAAGTAGGGGAATGATGGGAGGGGTCCGTTCCCTGGGTCCTCAGCTCTGGGCAGCTCTGAGCTTGGATGCGAGTTGGAGCCACGGCCGCAGTCGCAGCAGGCTCGCCGGCAGGCTGCCTGGCGGGTGGGCCCAGCGGTGCCAGCAGTGCCCGCCCAGGAGAGCACATCGGAGACCTGGTTTCTGGAGGCTGCGAGCAGCCGTGTCTGGCTGGCAATTATGTATTTCTGATCCATTAAAGAAAGCTTTGGCATAGGACATACAGATTAGGAGCGAAATTGTAATATAATCAAATTGCATTTTTATGGGAAGTACTACATTTTTCTCTAAATAAAATTCAGTAACAACATTTTATTTGCTTTTCCTAAAAAAAATGCCTTTCCAAATTGATTTTTCAGAGAAATTGTGAAAACCAGCATGTTTCAGTGGAAGGAAGCTCTAAATCAGAGGCCTCCGACCCAGAGCTCGGCATGGTTGTGATTGGCAGCTCAGGATGCCCGGGCTCAGAGCACCACCCCCAAGCCCAGAGCCCCCCTAGCTGGCTGCTCATCTCCCTCGGAGCTCTCTGGGGGATGGGCGCCCCCTGAGACGCCCCTGCCAGGAGGAGGAGGTGTGTGCTCTCTGAGTCATGCCGTGGTAATGGAGCAGCAGGCCGGTGTTCAGAGAAAATTATTAGAAGAAGCAGATAAGAGGTTTAGGGTTTGGAAATTGCCGGGGAAGAGGATGTGCAGATCACCATCTCTGTGGGCCAAGGTTCGCAAGAAGGATTTTAGTCCATCCGTGCAGAGCGGTGAGCATTCATGTGAAAAGTCGGAAACGCTGTCCGTCCCACCAGTGTTTGCCCTGCATCGCTGTGTTTGGGAACATCTGGGTCATCGCTGGGATTTATTATCCACCCAGAGGCCAGATAGTCCCCGCCTGGGCCAGCTGCGCGCACGCGGCAGGAACTGGGTGTGATTTATTCTCTCTCTAATAACTATAGTCAACCACCAGGTTTTCACTACCTGTAATCAGCCATCAGGTACTTACTGATCTCTTCTGCCAGGCATAGAAAAGGTGCCAGGACATCTGTCCTGATGCTTCAGTGAAGAAAAGTGGCATCTTTTCTGAGCGACAGTATCCAGGCGCACAGTGTGACTCTCCCTTGGTTCTCTTGCTCTAACCAGGAGGCCCTTCCAGGGCACACGCCAGGGACCAGGGAAGGCTAGGTAGACAGGAAGGCTTCTTGGAGGAAGAGAAGTACATCCATGCCTGATCTTAAGAACGGACTAGGGAGTGAATGGGAGCAGGGGCCCCTTTGGGCCGGAGAGGAACGTGGAGGCTCACAGCGGGGTACGGCAGGAGGGGACAGTGAGCTGACTGCGGGAGGGAGCGGAAGGGGATGTCAGAGCACTGAGACCCCTCTCCTGACTGTGGCTGTGGGTTGAATTTTGGGGAACAAGGAACAGTCACCTTGACTATGTAGGGCGGGGCCTGCTGGTCAGAGGCCTGGGCCCCTAAAGGAGAGAGGTTCCCTTTTACCCAGGGCACTGCGGGTCTCAGCGAGGGGCTCAGAGTTTGTGCAGTGGGCCCTGCCACGCACGCGTCAAGCAGAGCACTGAGCGTGGATGGACGAGACAACAGTTCTCCCACCCGGACCGCAGCTGCACTGAAGGCACTGAGACTGCTGTGAGAAGAATGCAGTGTTCCTACAGAGAAGTAGCTGTTTGCACTAAGGATCCCCTTGAGCAATGTCGCCTAAACTTATGTAATTACCCTGAGGGGCAGGAGTTTGCTCTGCTGCCAGGAAGAGGACCTCCTCCATCAGAGGCGGGCAGTGCCGCCCCAGGGGAGTCCGCGTGGAGCTCCGGGTAGGGCACTGGGCCACGGTCTCGAGCTGAGTCCGGGGCAGATTGGAGAGGTGGGAGAGAGGAGGCTGGCGGGCCAGCAGGGCCACCAGGGGAAGAATGGGGTGTGAGGGGCTGGGCTCAAATGGGAACCCTGAGCCGGGAAGACCGGAGGACCATGGGAGGGGTGGATGGTAAGAACGCTGGCTGCGGTGTTGTGGGCAGGTAGCCATTGCAGGGACACTGGCCAGTGCCTCTTCTTTTTCTGAGGGACATCTGCCTCTGGCTGGAGCTTCTGTCACCTGCATGGGTGGCTGCCACCCTTGCCAGGAGCTAAAGGACTGAGCAGTGTGAGGGACCTTTGGGGTTCAGTTTTTCAGGCTCTGAAGTTCAGCTCCCCCTCTCCCCGCTCACACACCCCAGCAGAGTGCTGGGGGCCTGGCTTGGGGCTGCAGCTGAGGTGTCAGAGGCCCCGGGGGCAGGGGACAGAACAGAACGTCAGGGGAGATCAGCTGCCAAGCTCGGGTTTCTACCCTGCAGACCATTGGCAGCGTCGGCCTGGTGACAGTCCTCAGCCAACCACGTGTTTACGGAGGAAGTCAGAATAATTGAATTTAGAAAAAGCAACTTTCAAGTCAGACCTATTCATCCCCTGGAAGGTTACATCCAGTCGTCTGGCTTTTGTGTGAGCTCTGTCCTCGGGATGACTGGGACGAGGAAAGTGGGGAACAGTGACTGTTTTAAGGCTAAGTAGTCCTGTGTTTTCAAATCAATGACAAAGCACAAAAACCTTTAGCCAGAAAGAACCAGCTGTCCCCCAACATCCATTTTCCTCTTCTCTAGAGCCGTGTTTTCAGAGGGCCCATGGCTCCCTTTCCCAGCCTTCCTGCCAGCTGGCCTTGACCATTTACGGGAGGCTGGCCCATGGAAGGTGAGCACAGTGATGGGAGCGACGTACAGGTGTACTGTGCACGTCACAGGTGCCTGTGAACTGTGCACCTTCTATCCACGCCCTGCTTTCCCTTCGCATTTTGTCTGGAATGCAGACATGGTGGGATACAGACCCTCAATGGCAGTGCCCTTGGGGTGGGGGGAGCGGTCAGATAGCAGGGGCCTGGTCCCCAGGAACCGTGAAGCCACCCCGCCAGCCTGGGCTGGTCACACTCACGTTGTTGTGCAACTTAAGCAGTGTTACTTTCTTTCTTTATAACTTTTTTCTTTTTTTCTTTAATATATTTTATTGATTATGCTATTACAGTTGTCCCATTTTCCCCCCTTATTCCCCTCCACCCTGCACCCCCAATTCCCACCCTTTAGTTCTTGTCCATGGGTCATACACAGAAGTTCTTTGGCTTCTACATTTCCTATACTATTCTTAACCTCCCCCTGTCTGTTTTCTACCTACCATTTATGCTACTTATTCTCTGTACCTTTTCTCCCTCTCTCCCCCTCCCACTCCCCTGTTGATAACCCTCCATGTCTTAGATAAATCCCTTTAACATTTTATATAATAAAGGCTGGGTGATGATGAACTCCTTGAACTTGACCTTATCTGAGAAGCACTTTGTCTGCCCTTCCATTCTAAATGAGAGTTTAGCTGGATAGAGTATTCTTGGATGTAGGTCCTTGCCTTTCATGACTTGGAATACTTCTCTCTAGCCTCTTCTTGCCTGCAAGGTCTCTTTTGAGAAATCAGCTGACAGTCTTATGGGAATTCCTTTGTACGTAACTGTCTCCTTTTCTCTTGCTGCTTCCAAGATTCTTTCCTTATTTTTAATCTTGGGCAAT
Organism: Micronycteris hirsuta; assembly: GCA_004026765.1. Taxonomy (NCBI): domain Eukaryota; kingdom Metazoa; phylum Chordata; class Mammalia; order Chiroptera; family Phyllostomidae; genus Micronycteris; species Micronycteris hirsuta. Next base: position 53,680 of record PVJI01009557.1, read on the forward strand.
GTAATTATGATGTGCCTTGGTATGTTCCTCTTTGGGTCTAACTTCTTTGGGACACTCTGAGCTTCCTGGACTTCCTGAAAGTCCATTTTTTTCACCAGCTTGGGGAAGTTCTCCTTCATTATTTGTTCAAATAAGCTTTCAATCCCTTGGTCTTCGTCTTCTCCTTCTGGCACCTGTATGACTTGGATGTTGGGACGTTTAAAGATGTCCTGAAGGTTCCTAAGCCTCTTCTCATTTTTTTGAATTCTTATTTCTTCATTCTTTTCTGGTTGAATGTTTCTTTCTTCCTTCTGGTCCACATCATTGATTTGAATCCCAGTTTCCTTCCCATCAGTACTGGTTCCCTGTACATTTCCCCTTATTTTTCTTAGCGTATTCTTCATTTTTTCATCTAATTTGCAACCAAATTCAACCAATCCTGTGAGCATCCTGATTACATTGTTTTGAACTGCGCATCTGATAGGTTGGCTATCTCTTCGTCACTTAGTTGTATTTTTTCTGGCGTTTTTGTCTCCTCTTTCAATTGGGCCATTTTTTTTCTCAGTGTGCCTGTTACTTTAAGGGGCGGAGCCTTAGGTGTTCACCAGGGCCGGGTAGCCCACATCATTGTGTGGTGATGCTGTCTGTGGGGGTGGGGTCTGAGAACAACGGCTCTTGCTCCGCTCTCTGCCGGCTCTCAGTCACTTCCCCCTCTACCCGCAAGCAAATCGGGACCTTCTGTGCTGATTCCCGGGTGGGTGGGCTTGTGTGTGTTCTAGGTCCCTGTGGGTCTCTGCAATAAACTCTCCTGTTAGGCCAGGAGTTCCTCCCGCTGCCGCCTCAACCCCCACAGTTGTTTTCAATCGGTGGTTTGAGTCTTTATTTCCTTGTGATGGTGGGTTGCACAGTCTGCTCCGCTCCCCAGCTTTTTCTCCCAGTTTATCTGCGTGTGAATGAGGGACCACCCAGTCCACCCGTCTCAGCCCCACTGGGTCCGGGTCAGCCAGCTGCGGGTTTCTCTGAGTGCGCTGGCCTTGGGCCTCTCCGGGCAGCTGCAGCATTTCCCCCACCGCTCCACAAACCAGCGTCTAGCAGTGTGCTCTCTGCCCGGCTCCGCCCACTTACTGGTCTGGATGAACGTGTCTTCTTTAACTTCTTGGTTGTCGGACTGCCATACAGTTTGATTTTCTGTCAGTTCTGGTTGTTTTTTGTTTTTAAATTGTTGTTTTTCTTCTTTTGGTTGCACAAGGAGGCACAGTGTGTCTACCTATGCCTCCATCTTGGCCAGAAGTCTTTTTAATTTTAGAGAGAGGGGAAGGGAGGGAGAAACACTGAGAGAAATAGGGAGAGAAACATTGATGTGAGAGAGAAACATTGATCAGTTGCCTTCCAGTATGTGCTCTGATAGGGGACCAAACCTGCTTCTCAGGCATGTGCCCTGGCTGGGGATCGAACCAGTGACCTTTTGGTTCACGGGATGACACTCAACCTACTGAGCCATACCAGCCGGGACTAAGCTACTGTGACTTTGGCTCTCCACTCACAGAAACTACATCTAGATCCTTGTCTAACATTCTTTCATTTGAAAGTTGAATATGTACATTTGGAGAATAAAGAAAGTATAAACAAATTATCTTAAGGTTTTGACAACTGTCTGGATTTCCTGTGTTGGGACATTCCTTCACGAGAGGGAGGAATGAAAGTTTTTCTAAAGACATGCTCGTTTGCAATGAGGTTTGAAAACTCCCCATGGTGGGAAGCTACCCTCCACCCCCCTGGATATTCTCCTGTCTTGTTCCCCGCCTCTGTCTGTGTCTCTCCCTTAACCTGGCTGAGGAGTTTATCTCCTGCTGTATTGAAATGCAGACTCCAAGAGGGCAAGGGCTTTTTGCCCACTGCCTATCCCCTCACTACAAAGGGTACCTTGCAGATAATAGGTGCTCAATAAATGCTGACTAACTTAGTGTCCATGGAGCTCAAACTGTGTCTCCAGACCTTGAGGCTCCCTGCTCTCGTCCCTCAGTCCAGTCTCCACGGTCATTTTTCTATATCTTGCCATCATGCAGATCCCCACCCCACCCCTCGCCCCAGCCTGTCATTGGCTCCCTGCAGGGTAGAGTCTGAACTCCTGCAGTTATGACTCACGGGTCCCAGTTCCTCCTGCATGTGCCCCTAGGCCACAGGCTCAGTCCCTGTTGCCACCGGCAGCTCCCAGGCCATGATGTCCTTTCCTATACCCTTGCTGGTGGGGGCTTTGCTGCTTCTCCTTGCAATGCCATTGCCTGCTCCTTCCCTGGTGAACTCACCCTCCGAAACTCAGCCTCTGCTGTCCTCTTTCCACCCGCCCTTGCCCGGCAGAGCGGGCCCTCCCTGCCTGGCTGCCTCGTAACGGCCACACTTCCCTCGTATAGCTTCCTTCCACTGGAGTCACTTCTCTGGAGTCTGCCCATCTGTCACTATAGTTACCTTCATCTTCATTCCCAGCCCCTAGATCAGCACAGGCAGCAGTGAAAGTAGCCCATGAGTCCAGCGACTCCGGCTGTCCTGTAGCCTTGAGCTAGTCATTTCCCAGATCCTTCTGGCCTCAGGCCCTTTGTGTGTGAGAGGGGGATAGTAGCAGTGTGCTGTCCCTCTCATCTGGCCTCAGTAAGTGTCGCCTTCTGCCTGGTGTGGATGTGAACGCAAGTTCTCCCGGCTGTGACCCTGGGATGGCCTCCGAGCTGCCTCCGAGCCGCCTCCGACAGATGCGATGCTGAACTAGCTGAACTGCCTAGACGATGGGCTTCATTTATTTATACAAATACTTTTATAAAGCACTTACTGTGTGCCAGACACTGGTTAAACATTTTATATATCATCTCACTTAATCCCATCTGCCACTCTCTGCAGTGGGCACTTTACTTGCCCCTATTGTATAGATTGGGGGACTGAGGGCAGGTTGAAAACAATGCTTGAGGGCAGAATTAGTGGAAGGACAGAGGTCCAAACCCAGGCAATCCGGCTCTGCCTTCCAAGCTGCTCCCTTGGCACCAGCTATCTTTCCAAAGCTATCGAGGGCCAGAGGGCCGGAGACTAGGTCATGGCCAATGGGTGGAATGGTTATAACTGTGACTTTTACTTGGCATTACAGGGGGAAACATAAACCCCAAACAGAGGCCCGTGTGCTGTCCAGCAGGTTCTCTGCAGACGCAGTGCGATTTCACAGTGATAAATGCAGACCTCATAATCAGGGGATCTGACTACTGTGCCATTTGTCCGGGAAATTATGCCCCCCTCGAAGTGACTGTGGGGCGCATGAGAAAAACAAATGAGTCGGGAGTATGTCAGAGCTGATAAGCCTCAGGGACATGGCCGAAACACGGCCAGGACAGGCTCTTTAAACGCAGTTGCTGGTAGAGTGATCGGGACCGGCTTCGTAGGCATCCATCACCGGAGAATTGTGGCTGGCCCGGTGCTTGCCAAGTGCTTTTGCGAGGCCACGTCCTCTGGCTCTTACCTGGCTGGTTGTTCCAGACTTCCATTACTGTAATGACTGGCACAGAGTGGACACCTAACAGGGCTCAGATAATTCCTGAGTGGTCTGTGGGTGAACAGAGAAGAAGGGAGGCCGCTCCATCCCGGGCTTGCCACAGCACCAAGGAGAGCCCTCCCTGACGTCAGCGCCGCCTCTCACCATTTCCAGCACCTGCATGTCTCGTTTTACCTACATCCTGCACTTCAGGGTTGCGCTCTCCATGCAGACACAGCAGGTGCTGGTCCTTGGTGGCCACTGCTGTTGGACAGAAGTGTTATTCTTTGGAGCATTCTGGCTTTCCTCGCCCAACTCAGTCAGCCAAGTGCCTTGCCCCACTGTAGCGGCTGCGTTCCTTCTGAGGGGCTGTGTGGAAAGCCCATGACCTTAGAGTCAAACGGGAGGGGATAGGGTATGTCATCCCAAAGCCAGATTTCTAGCAGAAGATACATGAGCATTCCGATGAGTGTGCTAGCCCAGCCCCAGAGAGTGGCCGAGTCCCCGGGGGCAGGTTCCTGACACCAGAGGAGCGGGCTGCCCTTGCCCTTTGAAAGTTAGAACTGTGTGTTTCTGTTGCCTCGGCGTGGTCGACCTTGGATGGGCCCTGCACACTGGGTCACGTGTCCAATGCTGTCCACCAGCTGCTCGTGAGGGAAGAGTGTACGGGCTCATTGGAACAGGTCCCGCGAGTGTAGGCTGAAGCAACGTGGTGGTCATTTAAATCTTGTCACGAGTATATCTCAGCCCCTGGAGCTTCTCTTTGGGAAGAGGCAGGATACCTGATACAAGCGTGAATAATGATCTGGGGATGTTCTTTATTTGCAGCTGCCCCAGGTCATCTGTAAATGGTGCAGCCCTCAATTATGCCTGGCTCCTTTCTTGTATGGGGCCACGTCTCCAGACCTCACCAGCTAATTATACCACAAGAGCAGTTTCCAGTTTCTTGAAATGCTTCAAGTCTCCTGGCTGAATGCTCACTTTCCACAAACTCAGTATCTCAGTGATGGGTCCCTGGGCACTTGGAGGCAGAAAGACAGACCAGAGGTTAGGTTGGACGGAGAGAATGTGACTCCTCTGATGAATATCAAGGAAAGCAAACATCCTCTCGATGGGTAGTTGAGGGAGAGAATGTTCAAGTCTCAGCTGCCCTAGTGGCTGGGTGAAGGAGAAGGTCAAGGTCAGTGGTTGTGTCTCTGTGCTTGGGATGCTCAGGGTGGTTGACAAGCAACAAGTGAGGGAAAAGTGGTGACTCACCTCTCAGTCACGCAACCAAGAAGTGCGACTGGGGCGCAAGGCCTGGACCCTTGCGAAGGCCCTCTCCTCCGCAGCCGCCCTGGGCGACCTGGAGGGTGGGTGGGAGGACAGAGAGGCGGGGTGCAGGCAGCAGCTGGCCAGGCAAGGTGAGCGTGCCGCTGCTGCATTTGCTTACGTGTCACTTTCAGCCCCACACTTGGCATGTAACCGCAAACAAGACCTTCCCCTACCGCGGAGCTTAATGATCCCTTTAATGCCTGAGCTGTAGCATCACTTCCCTCTCTCGCCTGTTTCCTGTCAGCCATGGGGCATTAAACCGGTGATAAAAATGCCTTTTTGGTATGGTCCACAAACTCACCAAGAGGCTCCTGGTAGCAGTATACCCATCCAGCATGAAATCAAGAGGCAATCACCGCGGCTGAGGCGAGATGAGCTTTGAGCAGCAGCAATTAGTCGAGCCCACGTCCTGGGTCCTGTCCTTCACCATCTCCTTGCGCCCGCGCCTGCGCCCACTGCCTCGGCCCCAGCGGGGAGGGCCCCCGCCGCGGAATCCCGCTGTCCAAGCCCAGTTCTGAGGTCGGTGCGTTTCGTTTCCTGCGGGCGTTCGGGGCAATGGAAGATTCTCCGTCGTGTCTTTAATCCAATCGGACACAGCATTCCTGGCCCACATGGCCCCTGGGAACAAATGTCCTTTGGTTATGTTTTCAACTCAGGAAATGGAAAACGCAAAGGAGGGAGAAAAAAACGGGGAGGGGAAGAAATGCCCAGTTATGAATATGCATTAGCGTGATGCCACGTTGGGAGAGGGAAGCAGGAGCCATTTATTTTAAGCAAATCGGATCTTGATACATGGCCCGCGAACATGCGCACTCCTCCATCACCAAGCGTGTGGGCAAGCTTGATGTATATGGTGTGGCTGTGAGGGTTTTTTCCCCAATTAAAAATGAACCGAGAAAAATCATTAATTTAACTACTGTATATTAAATTTTCATTAAAGCACCCGTTTGTCTATATTTATATGCGAGTTATCGAAAATGTGAGCTCATGAATTCTAATTTTTAAGATCGCATGCCCAATATTGAAGATAAATTTTATTTATTTCTGCAATTAATTCTATGAGAATAAATAGCTCTAATTTAGGGGCTGGCAGATGTAACTGTCCGCTGGTGCCCTCCCCACACACACGCTGCATTCATCTTTTCTCATTAGGTTCCTCCTGTGTCACGTCTCATGACACGCAGACCCGGGCTGTTTCCCGTGCGGCCTGTCTCTCCCCGCCCTGGCAGGCGCGCCCGGGACGTGCCTGGGAAAATATGGACCGCGTCAAGTCTCCTTTTTCTTCCTCTCCTTGATGCGCAGAGGCTTCAACCACATCCCGAAGGCTAAGCAAACATTTCTTCAGAGGATGGCTTGACATCTGTCACTTGGGTGAGGACCGGGTGGCTTTTCTCTGGAGCCACTGCCCCCACGCAGACCTTAACATCAGCCCGTGGGTCATAAGGAAGCGAGATGGTGACCCAGCCTCCCCACGGAGCACCAGGACATCGTGTTAGACTTAGGCCTTTGCAACCCGCGTGCTCCCTCCGCAGGAGGCTGGCCCCTGCACGCACACCTCCACCTCCCCTGGGCTGGGTGGGATGCAGGGCAGGCAGCGCCACTCAGGGCACAGTGTTTCTCGGGGCACACAGGGGTCAGGGCTCCTGTCGCGTGGCTGCGGCGACCCATGGAGCCCCTTTGGGTCCTCAGAAGCTCTGCCCCCAGAGCAGTCAGGCTATTTGCCTCTGTGCGGGTGTCTGGAACGGGGCAGTGTGTTGACCGCAAAGGCTTTCTGTGGTCGGTGGCTGCACAGATTGCCAGCTCTGGTGCTGAGGAAGCCAGTACAGTGGTCTGTGTACCTGGGGGTTGCACGTGGGGCTTATGCTAGTTTTAGCTCCAATTTCAGGGCAGTCCCTGCCCTCTGGAGCAGAACGGCAATGACAGTGCCGTGGGATGGGCACTGGGGTCAGGGCCTGACTCGGGGAGTTGGCAGCCAGGGCTGGGCGACCCCTGCTCCTGCCCGGGGGGCTGCTGGCAGACCAGGTGGCTGAGCTTGTACGCATGCCCTGAAGGGTTTTCAACTCGTCGGGGGGTCCTTGGTCCCATAATCACGGTTGTCATGTCTGTGGAAGGGGTGGGACTGCCACGTGCCCACAGTGCCAGCCCCAGGGCTGTGCGGTTGGTCATGACACAGAAGGTGAGGGCCGGGCCACGGAGAACTGGGCCACGCAGGGGGTCTGACGCTGCATGGCGGAATACTACGTGTCTCACTGACCGAGTGTCCCCTCCACAAGCAGGGCTGAGGCCTCTCAGGCCATGCCACCAAGGACCCCTTAGCAAGAGGTCACTTGCTCCTTGCCAGGTGCTCTTTTCTTGAGCATGGCTTGCAGGTCTCATCCTCTGAGGCCAATTCAAGGGCACTTCCAAGGGTAGTCCTGAACTTGGCCTCTGCTGCAGCCACGGGGTGACTCCCAGCAGTCTCTTGCATGCCAGAGGAACTCAAGGCTGAGTGTGGAATGCTGGATCCTTCGGAGATCAGGCCCACCTTGCTGGGGGTCAGGGGTTGTTAGTGAAACAGATGCTTTTCCACCACAGGAGCTCCCAGCAGATGAGATTTCCCCTGGCCTTGCTCCTCTCCCAGGGAGGCTTTGGATTTCTTCTGATTAGCAGCCTTTCGAAAATCACATTTTGTAATGATCAGCCCCAGGAACATGCAAGTCAAGTACATCACATTACCAATGACAATCGACATGCAAGGTTTTTTCCTTCCGTTTTCCTTCAGTAGCAGAATGATAGACAGCCTCTCTTTGATTGTCACAGAGCTGATCACTCTTACATTTTGCTCTAGAACATATTTACATATCACAGACTCCATGGGGCCTCAGCCCAGTCCTTCTGGTGGCTCCTGATGGGAAGAATTGGACTCAGGGCTGTTGGAGTCGAGAGGGGCTGTGACGGTCACCTGTCGTTTCTCTGAGGGTGGCGAACCCATGCCTGTGTGGTGGGGGTTTACCCTGCTTCACTCGTGATGCCCGTTCTGGCCTCATGTCATCTGGGGCAGCTTGGGAAAGCAGGGGTGGGGCAACCACTTGCCACGGCCTGCCCAGGGGGATCTGCCCTGCCTGGACAGAGGGGCATCTGGAGACAAAGGAGGCCAAGGCGGGAGCTGGAGCCAGCCTGCCCACCGGCCACCTCTCCTTCAGCACTTGCCCCCATCCAGGTGACTGGTGCTGACCACTAAGGCAAATCAGCTGAACATGGGGCTCACCTTGGGGAGATACCCGTCACAGCCACCAGGGGGCGTGCCTGTGCGGCGCTCGCTGCTGCCTGCCCTGCGTGCCCCTGCTTTGTCCAGACATCCAGGCCTCAGTAAAGAGGCCACAGCTCCCAGTGGGGAAGGGCTTTAGTGGTCCCCGGACCCCGGTTCAGCTCTGATGCTGCCTATGCCCAGCTGCGTTGCTTTAGGCAAGTCACTCTGCTTGTTGAGCTTCAGTGTCCTTACCTGTGAAGTTGAGGCGATGGACAGTATCTCTCGTGAGGGTTACAGGACGCGCGTGACATTATTAGCACAGTGGCTGTTGTGGTGTCACTGTTTCTTCTGCTGTAACCAGGGGACCGCCTGGGCTTTGCGGCCACCCCTCCTCTTGGCCAGAAGTGGCGTCAGGGTGCCTGTAAGGAGGGGCCTCTTCCTGTGGGGCCGACAGGGGTTTCATTTGATGAGTGTGCATTGAGGACTCACTGGGGGCCAAGCTCACCTGTTCTTGTCGTGAGCTGTTTCTTGCCCTTGGCGAGATCCCGGATGAGAAGAGATCAGAGACCGGGTAACCCACTAGGAAGTAGGGCCACAGGTTACGGGAACCCTGGACGGGGAGTGCTTGTGTTATGTTGAGAGGAGCCTACTGAAGTCTGCCTGGAGGAGGCAGCATGCAGCAGGGCTGGAAGGGTGAGGTCCGCCTCCTCGGGGAGGGTCCTGCGTTTGGAGCTTCACGCGTGGCCCCACGCACAGGCGTCGCTCATCTGGCGGGAATCCTTGGTTCACAGGCATCTCTTTCCTCAGCTGCAGGCTTCTGCGCGTCGGGGGAAGACGGCATGCTGTGTGTGCGTCTCCAGAGTTCAGCGCAAGGCCTCACAGTAGGACTCAGTAGTGTTGGATAAGTAAATGAATATGAGTGAAAATGTGAATGAATGAATGAGAAGCATGAAAAAATGTGCTATTTTGTGGAATGCAATCTGGGATTTTTTGTATGAACTTTGGGAGCCAGCAGAGGTTTTTGGAAGTTATTACGATTTATGGGCTCAGACGAAGAGCCCGACCTGCCACTCTCACACCCGGCTCGTCTCGCTGTCTCGCCTTGTCTGAGTTTTATTAGCATCCTCTGTAGGAGCGAACCCGTATCTTGCCTCGCTGTGGTCACCACGGACAGACTACCTGGCAGGAGGGAGAGAGAGCCAGGGTGCTGGGGGTGGGAAGGAGGGGCTGTGGGCGTAGTCCAGGGGTGGGGCTGGGATCCGGTCGGTGGGGCTGCGTGGACAGCTGAGCAGAGAAGGGCGGCTCCCACCCACTGCGGGTCCGAGCAGATGTCTCCTTTGAAACAGGTGCCCGGCTGCAGTGCAGAGAGCTCTGCAGGCCCTCAGAGAGCTTACTTTCCAGAATTTCTATGTCAGACCTGGAATTAATGCAACCGCTTTCCAGCTCTCTGAGCCTGTGTCCAGGAGGTTGCCTCTTAGCTGCCCAGAGCGATGAGCCATCTTCCAGGGCTTTTCAAGAGCACTGGGAAAATCCTGAGGACCAGCATCTAGTCCTTGGGTGCTCGCAGGGTGGCCATCCCCACTGTGCAGGTGTGAGGCTGCCGTCCTTGGAGATTCCTGCTGGCCTGAGTGTGCCAGGCCACTGTCTGGGAACCCGGCTGATCGGTAGTGCACTGCACCAACCAGAAACTCTCCCTGAACGGTCCAGGTGGCTCACGGCCTGGCCTGTGCACTGTGGGGGCCTGGACCTTGAACACACACTGGACAGAGGGTGTCTCTGTGACCAGTCCCAGATGCAACACAAACCTTGGCCTTCACGAGCTTCCTTGGGCGGAAGTGTTGCGCGCATGTTGCTGCATTTTCCTTGCTGGGGGAAGAGTGAGATAGGGTGACCCCGCGGGTGGGGGAGTGCAGAAGAAGGCCCGCACATGGGTTGTCCCCTTAGGACCCAGCGGCCAGGCTACCCTTACTGTTTCACCGTGATAAATCCTGCCTTGGAGTACATGCTATGCCGAGGGTTCTAACAAATCTCTCAGCAGGGCGTGGGCTTGGGGGCCTCCAGCTGATGCGCTGTCACCAGCCTCTCCACCTGAAGACCAGAGCCTGCCACACACTCCTCTCGGTACCCTCTCCCCCTGCCCTGGGCCATGCATGTCGTCACCATCCATCTGCGGGACTGGGTCCGAGGGCCCGTGGCCAGTCTGATGGGGTCGTGAGTGAGGCCAGACAACGATTGTCTCACAGAAGAAAGTATCGATACTAATAACAGCCTAGTAGCAGCCACTGTTTATTGGACACTTCTTTTTGGAAAGCAGGATGCCAAGCTCTTTGCCTTCAAACGGCCAGCAGTCAACTGTGTGCCGTTGTCCTCGGCAACCTCTGAGTAGCACTTGGCGACGTCCATTCCAGCCTCCGTCAGACCAGTCCAGACGCAGGAAAACAGAAACCACGCCCGAGTGTTGTGTTCGCTCGGTTTTGCTGATCAAAACTGCGCAGGCGGTGCTGCGCCCGGGGCTGGAGACAGGGAACGGACTGGGGCTGTCAGAGCGCGGGCGCTTGGAGGGGGCACTGACGGGGACGCTGCCCCAGTGGCGCTGGAATCGACTGCCGCCACTGAGGCGAAGGCCATTGCTGGGGTGAGGCTGGCAGGAATCAGAAAGTCTCTCTTCCAGCCTTTCCTCTTCCCTCTGGTGCCGCTACAGGCAAATCCCAGCAGGGATCCAGGTGGCAAAGGGGAACGATTGTCCCCGGTCCTAGTGCTGGCATCACAGCGAAGGATAGAGATGGGAGGGTTGGGGGTCCGGGGTCAACAGCTACTCCCTGGCACAGCCACCCCTTTGTCACTCAGGGTCCACACACACCCCGTCATCCACGTGTGTGGACTTTTATTCAACCGTGTGTTCGCCTAACACGATGCAGCTCTCCTTTGGACAAACGCAGGTGCCCTCGCCCTGGAAAGGGTCAAGAGTCCCCGTATCCGTACCCGTGGAGCTTATTAATCCTTTATTTCAGTTGTGGCTCCGCGTAACTATCTGCGATGTACAGACTAACTGTGGAAGTGAATCACCACCAATGAATCCTCATGCAAAATACAGGAAAGAGGAGCAAGGAAAGATGAAAT
>PVJI01009558.1:0-64739 GCA_004026765.1 Micronycteris hirsuta
CAACCTATCAGATGCACAGTTCAAAGCACTGGTAATCAGGACGCTCACAGAATTTGATGAAAAATTGTTGCAATTACTTGAACAAATGAGAAGGCATGAGAAGGAAACTGGGACTCTAATCAACAGAGTGGACCAGCAGAAAGAAAAAAACATCCAACCAGAAAAGAATGAAGAAACAAGAATTCAAAAAACGGAGGAGAGGCTTAGGAACTTCCAGGACATTTTTAAGCATCCCAGCATGTGAGTCATAGGGGTTCCAGAAGGAGAAAAGGAAAACCAAGGGATTGAAAACTTATTTGAACAAATAATGAAGAAGAACTTCCCCAAGCTGGTGAAGGAAATAGATTTTCAGGAAGTCCAGGAAGCTCAGAGTCCCAAAAAAGTTGGACCCAAAGAGGAACACACCAAGGCACATCGTAATTACATCACCCAAGATTAAAAATAAGGAGAGAATCTTAGAAGCAGCCAGAGAAAAGGAGACAGTTACCTACAAAGGAATTCCCATGAGACTGTCAGCTGATTTCTCAAAAGAGACCTTGCAGGCAAGAAGAGACTGACAAGAAGTATTCCAAGTAATGAAAGGCAAGGACCTACATCCAAGAATACTCTATCCAGCAAAGTTTTCATTTAGAATGGAAGGGCAGGTAAAGTGCTTCTCACATAAGGTCAAGTTCAAGGAGTTCATCCTCACCCAGCCTTTATTGTATGAAATGTTAAAGGGATTTATATAAGGCATGGAGGGATATTAACAGGGGAGTGGTAAGGGGAGAGAGGAGGAAAAAGTACAGAGAATAAGTAGCATAGATGGTAGGTAGAAAACAGACAGGGGGAGGTTAAGAATAGTACAGGAAATGTAGAAGACAAAGAACTTATGTGTATGATCTATGGACAAAAACTAAAGGGTGGGGAATGGGAGTGGGGGTGGAGGGGAAGAAAGGGGGGAAAATGGGACAACTGTAATAGCATAATCAATAAAATATATTTTAAAAAGTAAATTAAAAAAAGAAATTGTGATCAAAGAGAGAAAAAAAAAGAAACCAATGGTAGCAAGTCTCCACATTCAGATACCTCTTTCTAGATTATTGTGTTATAGCACACATTGCATCACTTTCTACTTATTTGTTTACATGTTTGTCTCCTGTACTATTCTGAATTACTGGAGATGGAGATTGTAAGTATATTTTTGTATCATAGTGCATAGCATATTTCTGTCACATCAGTGAATCTTTGTTGGATGGATGGATGAAAAGCATAGTAGATACTGGGTTGGCCAAAAAGTCCATTTTTTTCATAAAATAAAGACATATTTTTCATTATTACCAATAATTTTATTGATTTGGATATTTTCATTATGTTGGCTATCTCCTGCATGGTATAATGTTGATTGTTCTCAATTAATGTCTTGATTTGATCACTATCAACTTCAACTGGTCTATCCGACCTTGGAGCATCATCCAGAGAGAAATCTCCTGCATGAAACTTTGCAAACCACTTTTGACACATCCAGTCTGTCACAGCACCTTCTCCACACACTGCACAAATCTTTTCTTTGTGTTTCAGTTGCATTTTTACCCTTCTTGAAATAATAAAGCATAATACACCAAAAATGTTGCCTATCTTCTTCTATCTTATATTTAAATGGGTACACAAAAATTCACCAACTTTTTTTTAAGATTTTTTAATTTTTTTATTTATTTTTAGAGAGAGGGGAAGGGAGGGAGAAAGAGAGGGAGAGAAACAGCAATGTATGGTTGCTTCTTACATGGCCCTCACTGGGGACCTGGCCCGCAGCCCAGGCATGTGCCCTGACTGGGAATTGAACCGGGACCCTCTGGTTCCCAGCCCGCGCTCAATCCACTGAGCTACACCAGCCAGAGCAAAAATTCACCAACTTTGATAAGTTTTTTAAATACATGCTGATATGACAGCTGTCACAACACAATGTAACAAAATTGTGAAGTTAAAGACAACTAAGTGCTACTAGAGCCATCTTACAGGAAAAACCAAAGTTCTTGTCCAACCCCATACTTTTATATACTTCATCATTCCTTCTGTGATCTTGCTTAGTAGATATAGAACGCCTTTTTATTTATCTATTTATTTTATTTATTAAATATTGATTTTAGAGAGAAAAAGGGAGGAAGGATGAGGGGGACAGAGAGAGAAACATTGATTTGTTCCACTTATTTATGCATTCATTGGTTGCTTCTTGTATGTGCCCTGACTGGAGATCGACCCTGCCATTCTTTATATTCTTTTTTTTTAACTATATTTTATTGATTATGCTGTTACAGTTGTCCCACTCTTCCCCCTTTCTTGCCCCCCACCCCCTTACCTCCCCTTTCCTCATCCTTTAATTTTGTCCATAGGTCATATACATAAGTCCTTCTGCTTCTGCGCTTCCTATACTATTCTTAACCTCCCCCTGTCTGTTGTCTACCTACCATTTATGCTACTTATTCTGTGCCCCATTCCCACCCTCTCCCCCTACCATTCCCACCCTCTCCCCCTACCATTCCCCTGTTGATATTCCTCCATACCTCATATAACTCCCTTTAACATTTCATACAATAAAGGCTGGGTGGTGATGAACTTCTTGAACTTGACCTTATCTGAGAAGCGCTTTATCTGCCCTTCCATTCTAAATGAAAACTTTGCTGGATAGAGTATTCTTGGATGTAGGTCCTTGCCTTTCATGACTTGGAATACTTCTCTCCAGCCTCTTCTTGCCTGTAAGGTCCCTTTTGAGAAATCAGCTGACAGTCTTATGGGAATTCCTTTGTAGGTAACTGTCCCCTTTTCTCTTGCTGCTTCTAAGATTCTCTCCTTTTTTTTAATCTTGGGTAATGTAATTATGATGTGCCTTGGTGTGTTCCTCTTTGGGCCCAACTTCTTTGGGACTCTCTGAGCTTCCTGGACTTCCAGAAAGTCTATTTCCTTCACCAGCTTCGGGAAATTCTCCATCATTATGTGTTCAAATAAGTTTTCAACTCCTTGAATTTCTTCTTCTCCTTCTGGCCGCCCTATGATCCGTATGTTGGGCCGTTTACAGATGTCCTGGAGGTTTCTGAGCCTCTCCTCCGTTTTTTGAATTCTTGTTTCTTCATTCTTTTCTGGTTGGATGTTTTTTTCTTTCTGCTGGTCCACTCCTTTGATTTGAGTCCCAGTTTCCTTATTATCTCTATTGGTTCCCTGCAGATCTCTCCTCATTTGTTCAAGCAATTTCGATAATTTTTCGTCGAATTCTGTGAGCATCCTGATTACTAGGGTTTTGAACTGTGCATCTGATAGGTTGTCTATCTCTTGGTCGGTTAGTTCTGGAGCTTTGATCTGTTCCTTTCTTTCGGCCATTTTTTTTTTCCCTCGGTAAGCCTGTTACTGTAAGGAGGGCGGGGAAACTCACAGTAGCTGTGCTGTGATGTAGCCTGTTGGGGTGGGACCTGGGAGCACAATGGCGCCTGCTCCGCTCTCCGAGCCCACACAGCCTCCTGAAAGCAATTTGAGCCCCTCTGCACCGGCTCTGGGGGTCACTCTGGGGTCAGTGGACAGGCTGCACAGCTCCAGTCCCCCGCGGGTCTCCCCAACGAACTCTCCTGTGAGGCTGGGAGTTCCTCCCACCACCGACTCCACCCCCACAGGTGCTCTCAGTCTGCGCCGATGGGTTCTGCCCTGCTTTCTCTCCCGGTTTCTAGGCACTCGAATTCGGACCTGCCAGTCTCGGCCCTGCTGGGTCTGGATGAGCTGGGCGCTGGCCGAGCTTTGGTCAGGCACCCCTGTCTTGGTGTGCTGCAGCCCCGCGGGAACCGCTCCTCTAACCGCGGTCCTGCCGGTGCTGCCGTCTGCTCACCTGCTCGCTGTGGTCTTGCTGTCTGCTCACCAGCTGGCCGCAGGGTTGCCGAGCGCTCTCCCTCCGCCCTGCTCCTCCCGGCTCACCAGACTGGATGCATGTATCTTCTTTAATTCCTTGGTTGTTGGACTTACTCTCAATTCAATTTTCTGTCAGATCTGGCTGTTTTTGTTTAGATAAATTTCTGGTTTTTTCCTTGTTTGGCTGTGCAAGGAGGCACGGCGCGTTCACCTATGCCGCCATCTTGTCGGAAGTCCTCTTTATATTCTTTTATGTACTTTCTAATATAAATAGTCAAATTAATCTCTTTACTGTTTCCTAAATACTCCATCTTCATTTTTATTCTTTAAATGTTTCTTACCTTTTCTCTGTCATGGTCCCATATACATGCATTTTTTTTGGAAATTTCTTCTAGCTCTAATCCACACTAGTTTCTCTGTTGTATGACTTTTTTTTTTTGCAACTATTGCCTGACAGTTATATAATTTATAGTTTGTTATATTGATCAGCATTATGCATTTTTTTATACTGTCAAATCCATTCACTTGTTTAATGTGAAGTTTGTCTGATGTCCCCAACCTGACTAGCAATGTTGTGTGGTTGGCTCTTTTTCTCCCTCATTGTTTAGAAGGGTTAGCTCTTTCTACAAAGATGAAAATTCTGTATATAAGGTAGCACAAATTACTATTTTACAAAGGACAGTTGTGTGGTCATCCATTCTTGTTACTGATTTTCTGACTGTTGCTGAGTATCACTGTAATCGTAGTATTAAAATTTTATGAGTAAATTCAGGGTAGTCAGATCATCAAATACTTAAAAAAAGAAACTTTATGTATTGTTCTGTTGGAATATTATAATAGGCACAGATGGACCATCTCTTTGGTTAATATGCCGTGTCTGATAATATTAACTATATTTTGCAATAACTTTTTTCATAACTGATAAAAATTGAAAATGTTTTCTTGGAGGAAATAGTGTACTTTGAAAAACTCTTGTTAACTACAATAATATGTTTGCATATTTATTTTATTTTTTTATAAATTTTCTTTGTGTTAATTTGATTTTAATTTTATTTTTTAAAATTTATTTATTTTTAGAGAGAGGGGAAGGGAGAGAGAAAGAGAGGGAGAGAATAAGCAGTGTATGGTTGCCTCTCACATGGCCCTGACTGGGGACCTGGCCCGCAACCCAGGCATGTGCCCCAACCAGGAATCGAACCGGGACCCTTTGTTTCCCAGCCCGTGCTCAATCCACTGAGCTACACCAGCCAGGGCAATATGTTTGTATATTTAAAACAGCAGTTTCACATTGCATAAAGATAATTTAACTGTTCCAGGCATTTTGCCCAAAATAAATTTTCATATTAAGAAAAAGAAAATACGGATTTCTATAAATCTCTCTTTTACTTTCTTATATTGGCATGATTTATTTTATCATTAGGGAAAGAGATAATAATATGAACCACCAAATTTTTTGTTTTGTGTTACTGTCATTAGGTAGGATGTCATCACAAATAGCTTACCTATTCTTTTTTTTTAAGATGTTACTTATTTTTAGAGAGGGGAAGGGAGGGAGAAAGAGAGGGAGAGAAACATCAATGTGTGGTTGCCTCTTAAGCACCCCACACCAGGCACCTGGCCTGCAACCCAGGCATGTGCCCCTCACTGGGAATTGAACCAGCAACCCTTTGGTTCATAGTCTGCGCTTAATGCACTGAGCCACATGAACAAGGGCTGTTTACCTATTCTTGTTACTGTTTTTCCTTTTAACTCTTGTATATTCATTTATTTTTTTCTTTTTATCAACTTTTTCATTTATTACACATAATCTTATTCTAGAGTAGATTTGAGATGACCTGTTTTTGTTTTCGTATTTGTGATTTTTGTTTTTTGGTTGTTTTTTTTTACTGGCCACACCACCCAGCTTTAAAAGTATTTTGTGTAAATATGACTTGTTTTTTAACTGTTTTCCTGATTGACTCATCACTCAGCAACTAGAAATATATTGGCCTGATGATGTGGTGAGGCATCTGCAGAATTAACTAATACCTCCATAATTTTTTTCATTTGTACTTAACTTTTCTTTCCCAGCAAAGGAAGTTATTTTTTCCCCTGAATGTCTCATTGCAAAAATTTTTACAATATAATTCCAAAAATTTTAGTCCTATTAAAAAAAGATTTTTATAATTTTTAAAAAATCTTAAATTCTTACACCATGAGGAATTTAATGTCATATTTTAGGGATTGGGATAAAATTTGCTTTATGTTACTTCAATTTAATGTCAAAGTAGAGTTTAACATGTGTTTGTTAGCCAGATCGTAGTTTGCCTAACTTATTTTTAATGCCTGGTTGTTGAGTAGCTTTCTAGGGTAGGTGTTACATCTGTAGCTCTTCTTGATTTCTAGTTGTTATTAATGTGTATAATATGACAGCTTCATGAAGGTCAACTTTCTTAAGTATCCTCTACCATTGACTTTTAAATATCTGGTTTAGGGAATGGGAAAGAATTACTTGGGTTGTTTTTTCAAAAAATGTACCATTAAGGATTCTGATAATTTTCTCTCTGCCATCACTCCTTGGAAACCAATTCATGGTTATAGTGCATCACTGGTACTGAAGGAACTTAAGATAGTTCTCAGGTGTGTCAGTTTTTCTTAGTATCATGAAAGAAACTAGCCTGCATAGTATTTATTTGGTGTTATATTTTTAAAGTTATCAAAATTATTCATGGAAAATGGTGTATCATAAAGCAATAAATGACTATAAATTTCAAGTGTATATTGTATCTAGTAATAAAAGTATTCTTCCCCATACAGTATTAAATTAGACAAATATTTGTATCAGAGAAGTCGTTGATTAGGAAAACAATCCTGAATATGGTGCCCTTTTCTTTAAGAAAACATTAATACCTTAAGTAGCAAGTACTAAAATTAACACAAAAGAGAAATTCTTAAATAAAAGTTATTTCCTGTCTTCATTCTTATTTCCTTTTTTCTTGAATAACCTTCACAAAATGTATCTTTTATTATAAGCATTGTCCTGAAAGTGGCCAGGTTTCACTTGTTTACTTTCTGATCTGCCTTCAGTACAGGTTCCTTCTTTTTCTTCTCTCTCTTTACTCTGGAATTAATCCTCTACCTACTTCACAGGCCGATTCTTTGATGAGAATGAATCCCCTGTTGATCCGCAGCATGGCTCTAAACTGGCGGATTATAATGGGGATGATGGTAACGTAGGTGAGTATGAGGCAGACAAGCAGGCTGAGCTGGCTTACAATGAGGAAGAAGATGGTGATGGTGGAGAGGAAGACGTCCAAGGTGAGCGTGGGCCTGGTCTCCATGCTGTAATCATGAAACCCACCAATCCAATTTGGTTGAATTTGTGTAGAATTTTCCCACATATTAGCACCAGTATGGTCTTAATGCAAATAGGTTTGGTAGAGTTTTTCAATTTTGTTTTGAAAACCATTTTACGATAGTGGCATTAATAGATTTGTAGATGAATTATTTTAATTATTTTTATTTTTAGTTATGTGTGTTATTGATATAGTTTGAAACTCAGAATCTTGAGAAGTTTTAGAATTAAATTGTTTTAAATGGCTTTCTACTTTACCTAAGGCAAATTTATTCCCAGAAAATAATTCTTTTCCAATTTCTCATCTGAAAGCATTTCAATTATTCTAGATACAAATATTGACCAGACAACCTTTTTTTATCAGGGAAGCCACGGAAGGAGTAGTCAGGAGATAAGATTATTTCACTGCTGATTCAACATAGAAAGAGCTATTTTTGAAATTTTCTCTGAGGCTTAAAATTTATATTTAACAATCAGTTTGTGAAGATTGTCTATTTTATGTTTAATACACAGATTCAACATATTTTCCTTGTTAACTGTGTTACTTCTGAGCTTTTAACTTAGTGAAAGTTCAGAATCTACCTGTGTGCATGCAGCCCTACCCATGCATGCATATCAGAGTATGTTGCTTTATTATAAGTTTTAGGCCTGTTTTCTGCCTGCTTACATCATTTAGTAGTACTTGTGTTTTTTTTTTTCTAGACAACTTGATTTTAAAGTTAATACGTGTATTTTAGGTGTTATATTATGCATGAAATATTTTTTTAACATAACCTGTCTTGATTTACTTTTTAGCTCTTTTTAAGGTAATTAAATTTTACTTACATTCATGACAAGAATTGTTTTTATAAAACTCAAAAGAAAATATAGTTGTCCTAGAATACTACATATTTAATAGAAAAAGGGAAACCAAAGATTGACTTCCACCTGGGCATTGCTTTGATAGCCCCTTCGAGTTTTGGGAGAATGGCCATTGGGAATAGAAAGAGATGAATAAATGTTAGGAGTTATTTAAGGATACATTAAATGAAAACTTCTCAACACTTTTGGTACTTTTGAATAAATTATACTCTCCTTTTCCATACTCTCATCCATCTTCATAAATTATACCATTTTTTTCTTACTGCTTCTGTGATTTGTTTGTATTACATTTACTTGCAGTTATTTGTAATATTGCTTTAAGGCCTTTTCTTACATTTATATCATATCACCAGTTAGAATTTAAGCTCTCAAAGTGCAGGAATTTTTATTTATTTTGCTTATTGTTTGGTTTGTATCCTTTTCTGCCTTCATATTCCTCCCCACCATCCATAGGGTCCTCAGTAAATGTTGTTAAGTGACATTGTTCCCCTTTCTCATTTAATTTTTATTCTTGTAACTGTGACTAGAGTAATAACCCTTTAACTTCTGGTCTCATAAGATTGCTTGGTTTACACTTTAAACATTTCTAGTTTTCTTTCAGAAGGGCTTCTATCATCTCAGATAAGTTTGAGGTTTTCTTTAGAGTAGTTAATATCATAATTAAACACCATAATTATGGTTAAATGATTTTTAACCATAATTAAAAATCATTTCTTATATTGTGGCCACCTTAAAGGTGATGACCTTTATTACAGAACTTTAGTATTTTTATGTCCATAGCAGATACATTTATTTTCAGTGCCTTCTCTCTTTTCGGTACCCTCCTCCCTCACCTACCCTCAGTTCTCATTGCCACTTTCCACTGTAGGCCCTCAGTACTCTCATGCGGCCCTGCCTTTACTTTCACAAGAAAATTAATTCATTGATTCATTAATTCAAGAAATATAAGGAAAATGACCTAGGATGATATCCTCAGTGAAATAGGGAAGAAATTGGTAAATATTTGGTTTCTTCATTTCCAAGTGAATCTTACTTGAGCTGGGGTTTGCCATTTAACATTTTGATCCCATTTTGGGGTTCACTAAATGATAGCAGCAGAGGAGAGGGCAGCTACCAAGGGGACTCCTGTATCATAGAGAACAATGATGCAAAAACATCAGCTTCAGCAACTAAAGAGGGATAAGTTTGGGTGAAATGACTAAAAAGAAATACTGAAGACCCAAATAATTTTAAACATATTTTCATGTTTAAAAATGTTTAAATTTTTTTTATTGTTAAGTACACTGTCTCCATTTTCACCCCACAACACCCCCCCCGCCCCACCCATCCTCGCCTTTCCCCTCAAATCTACCCCCTTTGGCTTTGTCCATGTGTCCTTTATACATGTTTCTTGATGGCCCTGCCCCTATTATCCCTCTCCCCCCTTCTCTCTAGTAAAATTTTTAGGTACAGTATTAACTGTTCAAAAAGTAGGGAGGGGCAATTATGGTTATTCCCTAGTTAAGTTTAAATATTTGGAATTTAAAAGCATTTCTTCATAACTTTAGTGTAGAAATAATGGTTCAGTTTCCAGGCCAGTTTGCACTTGAAGCAAAAGCAGGCAATAGAGTGGAAAAGTACGTTGTCCTGACAATTAGGAGATCAACTGTGTATTGCTTTTCAAGTCACTTAAACTCTCTGGGCCAGAATTTCTTCATCTGTAACGCGCGAGTATTGAACTAGTATTCTCAGTGCTAAAATTCCGTGGTAATTACACTCACAGTGGCATCACTATATATAACACAAGGATTACAGGAAAAATGTATTTCAGATTTCAGCATGCCTGAAAAACATCTTCCCCTAAACCCAGGAGAGAAAATGGTAACTACTTCAGCCATTGAGATTCTGTAGCCAGAGTTATCTGCTTTCTCTGATATTAGGAGGAGTTTTTTCTCAGGGTGTTGTGTACCTGAGATAAGAAGTTTCAGCTATAGGACTGAGACTCTGGCTTCAGCTAAGGAAAATCTGGCTTTGGTCTCCAAAACTCTGGATTATGAAATGGAGGTTTGGGCAGCATCTCTGCCATAAGAAGCTGAAGGATTCCAGCTTTAACTCTGATGCCTGTTCATACATATTGATCATTTGGTTCAGCACTATCTAGTGTTTTCTTGTAGAATTAAGTGAAGCTTAATGTTCCTGTGTTTACAATCCTGAAGTTCCTGGTTTCCTGAAACATCCTAAAATAAATATATTTACATTGGTGTAAAAAAATGTTCTCCTGGCTTCTTAAAGAACAATTGTGGAAAGATTGCACATCTAATAGATGTATCTTTTATTATTCATTGTAATAAGGAGATGGATGTTTACAAATTCCCTGTACTCTTATCTTTAATCTCATAGAAGTTCCCTGTTTGTTTAATAGGATTTGAAATGCATATTACTGAGTATATCTATGGAAGGAAGCTTAGCATAGTGCTTAAGTGCCTGATTCTAAGCCAGGACTGCCTGGATTTGAATTTCAGCTGTTCCACTTACTAGTTCTGTCACCTGTGAATTACATTCCTCTATGCCTCAAATTCCTCATCTGTGAAATAGGGATATAGTTACCTAACTCAACAGTTATGTGGATTATATGATTTAAATATTTGTTCAGCATTTACAAGACAGTCTTTTACTCTGTAACACTATATAAGTGTTTGTCAAATAAAATAATAATTTAAAAAGTAAAAGCAAGTCTAGAACATCTTTCTCTGGGTTGCCTGCTTTAGAGGATAATGGCACTTTGGACTATGGATTAATTTGTATGTTTTAATGGAGCCTCACTGCTTGGTGGAACTTGCCTTATGGCAGTGGTCCTTTCTTGACCTCAGAGGTAATTTAGGAATTATTTAATAAATTATTAATATCTTTATATTATATTTCTTTAATAGTCATGTTGTGAACTATTTACAGATTTTGCTACTTTGTAAAATGAAATATTAGTTCATATAATTATATTTCGTGGTTATTATTCTATATCAGATTTGATTAGGTAATTTGACTAACAGATAAATGCATAAGTTGTTAGTACAAAGTTGAATTCTGGTTAGAATAGCTACACTGAAAAGGGACTCTACTTAATGTAAATGATAGCTCAATGTAAGAAAGATAATATTGCAAAAGTCCTATGAAATTCTGAAAAACAATATGAAGGCACCATATTAAAACTTTGCTAAAGAGCATAAATTAATAAAAACCAACAAGCTCCTTGTTTTTATAGAGGGCCTTGGAAGACTGCCTTCATATGCATTATTTTATTTTGAGACAAAGAACAGCTGTTACTCTTATTCTACTGAGAAGGTAATTAGAGGTCCAAAGAGGTTTAGGAACTACATCATGTTTGTTGAGTGTCTAGGCCAGGACTAGAATTCATTTTTTTCTATTCTTAGATCTTTGTACTTATTTTCTCTTTATAATTACTCATTTAAGAAAACCAAAAGTAACAATATTTTTTTCAATAACTTGCCTGTTAAATTTCTTCAAGTTCTTTATATAATAGCTTTTCCCAGCACTTCATGATGATTGTCTTCATTTAATTACTAAAGTCTTAAAAGATGTATTTATAGCTATAGGTAAAGTCTCATCACGTGGATCCTAGGTGCCACTGATTCTTTTCCTTTTTTAAATCAAAGATAACTTTATAAATTCTTTTCCTTTTTTAAATCAAAGATAACTTTATAAAGTAAAAGATAATTTTAAAATATAAATATGATTATGGATATAATGTCAGCTTTTACATGTAATAGATTTGGGGTTTTCATAAAAAGATATCAAAGCCCTGGCTGGGTAGCTCAGTTTTTTAGAGTGTTTTCAATATGCCAAGGTTGTGGGTTAGATCCCTGGTCAGGGCACATACAAGAAGCAACCAATGAATGCACAAATAAGTGGAACAACAAATCGATGTTTCTCTCTCCCCCTTCTTCTCTCTCTAGAATTTAAAACAGTTTTCTGCAAATCTAAATGAGAATTTCTGTAAGCTAAACAGGAAAGTTATTGAAAGGAAAGAGAAAGTTTGTCATTTTTTATGAAAAATGTAAAGAAGAAATAAACATCATTTTTATAGCTTTTTTAAAGATTTTATTTATTTTTATTTTTATTTATTTTTTTAAGATTTTATTTATTTATTTTTAGAGAGAGGAGAAGGGAGGGAGAAAGAGCAATGTATGGTTGCCTCTCACATGGCCCTCACTGGGGACCTGGCCTGCAACCCAGGCATGTGCCCCGACTGGGAATCGAATCGGGACTTTTTGGTTCCCAGCCCGCGCTCAATCCACTGAGCTACACCAGCCAGGCTAAACACATCATTTTGAAAAGTTAACACATAAAACATACACCACACCTCTCACGCACCCTGTACTGGAGACCTGGCCCGCACCCCAGGCATGTGCCCCAACTGGGAATCGAACCAGCAACCCTTTGGTTAGCAGGCCCATACTCAATCCACTGAGCTACACCAGCCAGGCTGAGTTATTTTTATTTTCTAAATTTTACCTGATGACTATGGATTAATTTTATAATTAGAAAAATTTTTTTAGTTTTTAGAGGCATGAAAATATATACAGAATGGTTTCTACCCAAGGTTTAATTAAAAAGACTGAACTTCATCTATATAGAAATAATATATAAACAGATCAACTCCTCAATGTTTGTGGGTTTCTAAAGTCTTCCTGGCTATATTTGTCTAGCTTCCTTCCTCCCTCCCCTCCTTCCTTCCTTCCATCCATCCATCATTAAAAGATTTGTTAAAATTAAGTAATCTTAGTCTTCCAAAATAGGTACAGACTTTTTGCTCTTTAGCCAAGCAACTGAGAAACAGAACACTATTTGCTGAAGGTGTAAAATGACGAGGAAAAAACTACCTTAAAAAAGAGAAAACTACTTGAGAAAAAAGAGACTTCTTTTAAAATTATTTCTGCAGTGATTTTAAAAATAATATTCTTGATACATAATTATTTCCCTTTCAGATGATGAAGAACGAGAACTTCAAATGGATCCTGGAGACTATGGAAAGCAACGTTTAAATGATGTCCTTTAAATCCTAAAGAAAAACTTCAGAAAACCTAAAGTGCTGTAAAATGCAATCATTTCTACTTTGTCTTTTTTGACTTTTGTTGTAAAGATCATTTGTATCAGTTGTAAAGATACATTGAGATAGATTTAAGGAAAAAATTTAATGAAGGAATGTACCCATGTACATATATGAACTTTTTCATATTGTATTAGTAAAGCAGAGACCTTTTTGGATGAGCCAAAAAAAAAGAAGTAAGCAAAACTGGAGTCTTTGCATTTAAAGCAAACTAATGTATGTTTTACATTTTATTGAGCCTAATTCTTTACACAAATGGACAAACAGGAAAAAATGGTTGTACTGTTTATAAGTTGCACACAGGATAACCATAGTGAGAACAGTTTATTCAGCTGAAAAACTTTTTGTATACTAATATATTCTTGTTAGCCCAACAGGTGTTCTGTTCTGTCTTACCCCTTATCTCATGTTCTTCCAGGAATTATACCTAGAATAATAGTTAGATAAAAAGGGGGAACCTGGAAGCCAAACACTGGGCAGCATGTGTGCAAAATCACTTCAATACTCCTTTTATTTTACATGAGTGTGGATGTGTTTCGGCAGGTAAGCTGGCAGCTGAGGCCTGATGAAAGTTGAAATAACCTGCAAAGACATAATATTTATGAGTTATACCTTAGTTCATGAAATTGTGAAATGCATGATTGACAATATATTTTCAATTTTTATTTTTCTCACATAATACCAGTACTGTTTAACTATAACCAGCACTGGCTAAAATTTTTATATTTTCAGAGTTCAAGTTGGTGAATATACTCATGATTTAAATGCCAGATTCTGACAGAGTCTAAATCAACTTTGAAATGAATCTGCAATCAGTATTTCAAAGCTCCTCTGGTACTTTTAGTGATATAATTTGATGAGAGTTTTTCAGAATTACTAAGTAAGGAGTTTTAACAGATTTTTATTAATGCACAGATAAATAGAAGTATAGTGAGGTCTACAGCCATTTTATTAAAATAGCTTAAAAGTTTGTAATAAAGATGAAGAACCTTTGTAATTACCTAAATGTTACTTAAGAACCCATAAACCTCATATTTGCTAGTCTTACAAAATTATTTTAAATGCTTTGTCTTTTTTGACACTTTTCAGTAGACTATGTAAGCTAGCTAATCCTTGTTTTCTAAGTTAAAGTACTTTAAACCTAACTCCCCACCCCCAAAATAAAAGGTTTTGATCATAAGGAGGAATTTAAGATTGCTAACTCTGTGTTTCAGAAGGGCTACTTGGTAATTGCTCATAAACATGAAATACTCTCACCCCTGCCCCGCCACCCCATACTCAGGTCCTAGTCAAAATTCAAATTTTAGAGATTTTTTTTAAAAAAGGTTTTTCATTTATTGGAGGTACAAAAATTATTAGACTTTAGTTTAGAAATTATTAAGCAACCAGGAAAAGATATCGTGATTTACTAAAATTGTTTTTTCTACCATATCTAAGTATGGAATTCATGCCTTTGCTATGAGTAGAGTCAGGCTTATAAATGAATAGGTGTGATAATTCACAATTTTTTAAAATGGAGTTAAAGGGAATTAACTTATACCTTATGGGCGTTAGAATGGGATGGTAAATATAAAATATACTCCTAGTAATAGTTTATGTTTAATACTGTAAAATCTTTACAAATGAAAACCATGCAATTTCCTGCCTTAGTTCTTTTGTCATAAAAACAATCACTTGGTTATATGGTAGCTGTTACTCACACAGCCAAATTCCTTCAGTTAGCAGTCTAGACATTTTATAAACTGAGAAATCTTGGACCAATTGATAATATTTCCAACTGTATTAACATTTTAATGCTATAAAATATTATGTGAATCTCTTAAAATTCTGACATTATACCGTCTGTATTAGACAAGCTGGTTTTGTAATGTTTTACTCTGCCTTAAGATTTAGGTTTTTAAATGTATTTTTGCCCTGAATTAAGTGTTAATTTGATGAAAACTCTGCTTTTGAAATCATCACTTACTGGGTTCTAATAAATTAAAAATTAAACTTGCTTTACTATTTTACTGATTCTAATAACATGTACACATATCACACTTACGTTACGCAAATAGTTACATTTTAATGTTAAAGTTTGAGTAAATTCAGAATTTATTTTAAGCTAAGCTAAACTAGAAAGGCAGGAATTTTTACACCAGGCTATTTATTGTAGTGCTGGTTTTTACTCAACAAATGTTGAACTCTTCCTATGTGCCCACATTGTAGATTTCTTTTCTCATAGAGCTTACTACATTCATCTGAGAGCGCCAGACAATATACAAGGTAAACACCTGAGCCGGATCATTTTAAATAGTGATTAGCGCTTCCGGCCAAGATGGAGGTGTAGGTAGACATGCCGTGCCTCCTCGCACAACCAAAAGAGGAAAAACAACAATTTAAAAAACGAAAACAGCCAGAACTGACAGAAAATCGAACTGAGTGGAAGTCCAACAACCAAGGAGTTAAAGAAGACATGTTCATCCAGACCAGTAAGCGGGGCGGAGCCGGGTGGAGAGCGCGAGGTGAGATGTCAGTTTGTGGAGCGGTACCAGCAACGCTGCAGCTGCCCGGAGAGACCTGTGGTGGGCGCACCCAGACCCAGCGGGCCGAGACTGGTAGATCCAGCGGTCCCTCATTTGCACGCGGATAAACCAGGAGAAAAAGCTGGGGAGCAAAGCAAACCACACAACCCACTATCTCGAGGAAGTAAAGCCTCAAACCACTGATTGAAAACAACTGTGGGGGTTGAAGCGGCAGGGGGAGGAACTCCCAGCCACACAGGGGAGTTTATTGGAGAGACCCGACGGGACTTGGAACTACCCAAGCCCACCCACCCTGGAGCCAGCACAGAAGGAGGAAACTTGCTTGTGGGTAGTGGGGGAAGTGCGGAGAGCGGAGCAAACGCCATTGTTCGCTCAGGCCCCACCCCCACAGGCAGCATCACAACACAACTTCGGTTACCCACCCTGGTGAACACATAAGGCTCCACCCCTTAAAGTAACAGGTGCGCCAAGAAAAAAAAAAAGGCCCAAATGAAAGAACAGATCAAATTGCCAGAAAAAATACAACTAAGCCATGAAGAGATAGCCAACCTATCAGATGCACAGTTCAAAACACTGGTAATCAGGAAGCTCACAGGATTGGTTGAAATTTGGTTGCAATTAGATGAACAAATGAAGGATTCACTAAAGGAAATAAGGGGAAATATGCAGGGAACCAATAGGGATGAGAAGGAAACTGGGACTCAAATCAACAGAGCAGACCAGAAGGAAGGAAAAAAACATTCAACCAGAAAAGAATGAAGAAACAAGAATTCAAAAAAATGAGGGAAGGCTTAGGAACCTCCAGGACATCTTTAAACATCCCAGCATCCAAGTCATGGGGTGCCAGAAGGAGAAGAGGAAGACCAAGGGATTGAAAATTTATCTGAACGAATAATGAAGGAGAACTTCCCCAAGCTGGTGAAGGAAATAGACTTCCAGGAAGTCCAGGAAGCTCAGAGAGTCCCAAAGAAGTTGGACCCAAAGAGGAACGCAACAAGGCACATCATAATTACATTACCCAAGATTTAAAATAAGGAGAGAATCTTAGAAGCAGCAAGAGAAAAAGAAACAGTTACTTACAAAGGAATTCCCATGAGATTGTCAGCTGATTTCTCAGAAGAAACCTTTCAGGCAAGAAGGGGCTGGAGAGAAGTATATTAAGTCACGAAAGGCAAGGACCTACATCCAAGATTATTCTATCCAGCAAAGCTATCATTTAGAATGGAAGGGCAGGTAAAGTGCTTCTCAGATAAGGTCAAGTTCAAGGAGTTCATCATCACCCAGCCTTTATTATATGAAATGTTAAAGGGATTTATATAAGGCATGGAGGGATATCAACAGGGGAGTGGTAGGGGGAGGCGGGGGGAGTACAGAGAATAAGTAGCATAAGTGGTAGGTAGAAAACAGACAAGGGGAGGTTAAGTATAGTATAGGAGATGTAGAAACCAAAGAACTTATGTGTAAGACTCATGGACAAAAACTAAAGGATGGGGAATCGGGGGATGTGGGGCAGAGGGGAATAAAGGGGGGGAATGGGACAACTGTAATAGCATACTCAATAAAATACATTGAAAAAATAGTGATAAGAGCTATTAAAAATAAAAGTTTCAAAATTCCAAGGTCTTTAAGGTTACAAATTTTCAAGTTTTTACTTAACTGAAACATTACAGTTGTGAGGCTAGAATATCATGAGCAAGGAGAGAAATGCATCTGAAGAGGTATGGAAAGGGTAAGATATAGAGAACCTTGTAAATTCAGATCACTTGCAACTGACACATAAAGAGAAAATGCAGAATATAAAATATACATGGAAAGATGATTCCAGAGAAAATATTCAGACTACAAAATGATTCCTAAAACATGTTCTTTTATTTAAAAAGATCTGAAGATAGTGTGCCTTTTTGACTTTCCATTTGTATAATGTGGTAACAATAAAATTTGCTAAAATATGAGGACAGAGAATCTGTTTAAAAAAAAAAAAAAAAACTTATGAGGGAGTAGTCACTTCCCAAAATGACAGACCTTGGGAACTTCTGTAACATCAGTACGTTTCCAAAGTCTTAACATCACATGTGGGCCATCAATATTCCGTTCCAATTCTGCTATATCCAGTTCCTTTTAAAAGACTCGCCTCACTAAGGTTCCCAAACAAAAATTCAACCAGCTATACCAGAAAAAGGAGAAAATTTAATGGTCCAGATAAGCAAACTGCAGAAAGGGCAGAAGTCTCCTGGACTTGAGGACAATTGAAACTAGGACCTGAATGCTGCCAACTTTGTTACACCAACTCCCATTTCTGTTTCTCTCTACTTCATTCTCTCACACCAGCTCCCTCATTGGAAGCTCTAACCAAGGCTTCTAGCAGGTCATATTTTTTTAGTTTTGCCACCTGAGAAGGGCTGCTCCTCTTCCTTAGTTCCACTTCAGAAAATTCGAGGTAAGGCAGACTTCTGCTTCTGGCTGTGATTGAATATCTTCACTAGCCCTTCTAGATTAGTAGCAGCTATAAAACTGGACAGGATATATTGAGCAACTATTTTCTGGCAGGACAAAACTGAAGTTCCCAAGAGAAGGGAGACTTAAGCAGTTGAGCCCCACAATCGCCAATGGTATAAAGAGGCTGGAATGCTAAGCTGAGAAGAAAGATCATAGTGAGGAGCAGCTGAAGCAGTTGAAATCTATGGGGTTGTGCATCAGAGAAGAGAGAGCTATTCAGAAAGGCGACCCCAGAAATCCATAGAGGATCACCACAGGTCCAGGGCTGTATATAATCAGAGCAAGACCACCTGATGCTTACCAAACAGTTGCTACACAGTTGAGAATTGAACAGAGATACCAAAGTTCAACAGGTGTTGGCATAAAAGCAGTGCTAAAGGACATTAGATTTCTGGGCCTGCTGAAGTGATCTCCTTAATAACTGTAATATCCAGTTGAAATAATAGAAAGGTTATACCTTCAAGAGTAAAAACTGTGTCCTAGAGTTAACCTACTCTAAACCTGCTCTAACATTCTCTGAAAAGACTGTCAGGGGATCCCTGGCTGGTGTGGCTCAGTGGATTGAGCACTGGCCTGTGAACTAAAAGGTCACTAGTTCAACTTCCGGTCAGGGCACATGCCTGGTTGTGGGCCAGGTCCCCAGTTGTGGATTTGTGAGAGGAAACCAATCTGTTTCTCTGGCACTGTTTCTCTCCCTCTCTTTCTCCCTCTCTCTGAGAAAAAGAAAAATACTGTATTTTGCTGTGTGTAAAGCACTTTTTTGCCCAATTTTTTTAGGGAAAAATAAGGATGCACATTATACATGGGTATAATGATCACATACCATGGGTATGAAAATAGGTATAATAATCCCATGTATAATGCACACAAAATGTGGGTGTGGTTTATACATGGCAAAATTCAGTAAATAAAATCTTTAAAAAGGAGACAGAGTATGAAAGTTGAGTTCTGGCAGGCTGGAACTTGTGAAACTCCTCAGGCTTTCCATAGACATGAACTAACAAAACATAAAACCAAGCCTACACTAGTTTAATGAGACCACTCTGTAATTAAAGTACTTGCTAAAACAAAAATCATTAATCTAGATAACTAGAATCTCTACAAAATATACACAATGTTTAGTATTCAATAAAACAATTACTAGATATACAAAAGCACACCAAAAGATGTGATCCATTGTTTTTTAACAATTGGCATGGCCTTTGTTGTTACTTTTTATTACTTGTTAATGTAGGTATTGAAATATGTTCAGAGATTAAACAAAAATGTATTATGAGTGATCAGAAGATCTCAGCACAGAAATGAAAACTATCAAAAAACCTAATAGGAATTCTAGAACTGCATAGTATAATAACAAATTAAAAATTAGATGAGTTTAATAGAATAGAGATGGCAGTAGAATGAACTTGAAGGCATACAACAAATGTAGTTGTTCTATTAAGTATTTGGAAATAGAGATAGAGAGTTGAAATGTTGAGAGACTCAGAAATGTGGATTTGGGACTCATTCTTCAAATATTATTGAGTCCTCAAGATGCTGTCCATCCCACCCTCGAACATCATACACCTAAATATTCTGTCATGAAAGGACAATGATCATTCTTTGGGTATCCAACATTTTGGTGTCTCTGCATCACACTGGAAGAAGAAGGGTTGTCTTGGGCCACACATTAAATACATTGTGACAGGTAATCACAAAAAAAATCTCACTGTTTTAAGTATATTTACGATTTCGTGTTGGGCCAATTCATAGCCGCCCTGGGCTGCATGCGGCCCATGGGCCGCAGGTTGGACACCCCTGAGTATGTGTAGAAAACTGTCTGAGTACTGGTATATAACAGCAAAAAAGTCCCTGCCTTCATAGAATTTACAGGCCAGCTAGAGATATTTTCTATACTCATAGTGATAAATGCCACGAAAAAAATAAATCAGAATAAACGAATAGTGATGGAGGAGTGCTATTTTAGATAGGATGATCAGGAAGGTCCACCTAAGTAATTTAATTTTCCAGTAGCCACATTTTAAAAACAGGTGAAATTTTTATGTTTAACCAATATATCCAAAATATTACCATTTTAATATATAATAAATATAGAATATTATTAATATTTTATATTCTTTTGTACTAAATCTGAAATCTAGTATATATATTTCATTTATAGCACATCTCAATATAGATACTGAATTGTCATTGGAAACATTTTATTAGTATTAAGATTTCATACAATTTATAGTTGAATAAGAATATTCACACACTCATGTTCTAAGCATACTTAAAAAGTTTCCCAATAACTGAATAAAGTATTAACTTTTTTCAATATACTTTTTAGGGCAGTTTTAGGTTTACAGCAAAATTGGGTAAAAATTACAGTCTCCCGACCCTCAGCTCCCCCCACCATCAATATCCTGTATAAGTGTGGAATTGATAAGTCAACACTGATACATCAGTATCAATCAAAGTGTTTAGTTTATGTTAGGATCCACATTTATATTGTGCATCCTATGGGTTTGGCCAAATTACATATATCCATCATTAAAGTATGCAAAATAGTTTCACTTCCCTAAAAATACCTTCTGTTATATTTATTCTTCCTTTCTTAGCCTAAACCCCTGACAACCACTGTCTCCATAGTTTTGCCTTTGCCAGAATGCATATTCTGCCAGTATTTGAATCATAGAGTATGTAGCCTTTTTAGATTGGCTCCTTTCATTTAGTAATACACATTTAAGATCCCCCATGTCTTTCATGACTTCATAAGATCATTTCTTTTAGCTGAATAATATTCCACTGTATGGATGTACCATAGTTTATCCATTCACCTACTGAAGGACATCTTAGTTTTCCAAGTTTCAGCAATTACGAATAAAGCTGCTGTAAACATTCACGTGCTAGGTTTTGTGTGGACCTAAGTTTCCAACTCTTTTTGGTAAATACCAAGGAGCAATTTCTTTATTGTAGTAAAGCACACATAAAATTTACCATTGAACATTTACATTCAAAGTGTACAATTCAGTGGCATTAAGTACATCCACAATGTTGTGCAACCATCACCAGTATCTGGTTCCAGAACTTTTTCATCACTCCAAATGGGAACCTTGTTAAATACTCACTCAAGTATTAACTTTAATATCTGTTAATAAAAGTTAAGTGATATTAAAATTGTTTCTCAATCACACTAGCCACATTTCAAATGCTTGGTAGCCATACATGACTAATGGCATTTTGAATAACATGAGTCTAGGAGAAGAGAATTAGAGGCAGAGAAAATGACAAATATAAAGGTCTTGATGTAGGAATGCACTTTTTCAAGTAACAGTTTGTTGCCAGGTATGACTGGAGTGCAAGGAGCAAGATGTAGAAAATGTAGTCAGTGAAGTAGCCAAAAGTTAGCTAATTAAGGGCCTTGCATAGTAAGACTAGAGTTTAAGGGTGATGAAAAATCTATAATGAGGTTTAAAATAATCAGCCCTGGCTGGTGTGGCTTAGTGGATTGAGCGCTGGCCTGCGAACCGAAAGGTTGCCAGTTCGATTCTGGTCAGGGCATATGCCTGGGTTGTAGGCCAGGTCCCTAGTTGGGAGCATGTGAGAGGCAACTGATTGCTGAGTCTCTCTCCCATCGATGTTTCCCTCCCTCCTGTCCTGTCTAAAAAACAATAAAATCTTTTTTAAAAAAAATCACTCTGGCTTCTGTGTTGGAAAGACTACTTAAAGGGAGGTTCGAGAATGAACTAGTAAGTATTTGAGGTAATAAGAAGTGTTTGGATTCAGCATATATTTTGAAGTTTAGTTTATTGTACTTACAGTGAATTTGCCATTAGATATAAGAAAAACTATATTCTGTAAGGTGGAGAACACACAGAGTAGCAGGTTTGAGAGAAAATTGAATTTAGTTTTGACCATATTAAGTTTCAGATGGTCATTGCCATCAAATGATCACAATATTGGAGCAAAGTAACCAGCTCTGATATTTCAGTATTTATTATATTACTTCCTTAGTGAATGAAAAAAGTGATAAAAATATAACTCAGAGATAGAATTAATATAGGAATGCCTTATATGTATTGGGTAAAAAAAAATATATTCCATACACTATGAAATGTGGGACCTACTCAAAGACTGTTGAAGATCCAAGATACTCCTGTGACATTACTTAGCAAACACCATTTCATTGTTTTCATATAGCAATAGTTTCAAATACCTTGCAAAGCATGCATGCCACTAGTTTTTTGCATTGTTTTTTTCTGTGCCTACTGTTTTGCATCTAAATATACTTAAGACTTCATTTTTAAGTTCATATTTTTAAACCTTTATCTTATTCTAAAATCTTGCACTGGGTTGTTACTGAAGCTTAATTACATTAACTACCATTTAATACACAAGAAAAACATCTTGCTAAGTATTTTCCTTAAATAACCTCATTTGATATTTGCAACAATCCACTTAGATGTTGCAGAAAGGAGGCTAGTAGAAAGAGACCATTGGGTGTAAAAAGACTGAAGTGAAAACAACAAAACACAGTTATCTTCTGTGAAAAATGGTGTTAATTCCTGGCTGGTGCAGCCCAGTGGATTGAGTGGCTGGCTTGCAAAGTCACAGGATTGGTTTCCTGTCAGAGTACAGTCCTGGGTTGAGGGCCAGGTCCCTGGTTTGGGGTGTGTGAGAGGCAACCAATCCACGTCTCTCTCACACACTGATGTTTCTCTCCCTCTCTTTCTCCCTCCCTTCTTGTGTAAATAAATAAAATCTTTTTTAAAAAATGGTGTTAAAATGTTAAATTACAAAAGCATTTAGGCTTACTACCAGCAACTTTTCTAAATTTAATATTTAATAGTAATAACATTGCCATAGAAGACAGTATGATGTTATGTAACAAGGACTTGAGTCTTGATTGCATTTCTTACCAGCTGATTGTTACTGTCTTTGGATAAGCATCTTTTTTCCTCTTTCTGCTCCCCTCTTTTTAAAAAAATTTCAGTGTCTTCAACTCAAGTGGGAAGACTAATATACATGGTACCTATCTCACAGAGTTGTGTACAAATGCGTACAAAATGCATACAAAAGTGCTTTTTAAATGGCATATTTTACTTAAGTTTTAAGAAAGTAAAGGTTTGCAACTACTACTACTTGGAAATATTTTTTAGAAATATCTTTTTATCTGATTTAAATTTTATTGTACTCATCAATTGGGGCAATTGTTTAGTTCATAATCTATTGCTTTGTATGACACACACTGGATAATCAGTAATTATTTGTTGCTTTCCATTTAGTCTTTCAGGATTCTACTACTATTATTATTTTTTAAATTCTCACCTGAGGATGTTTTTCGATTTTTAGAGAGAGAGAAAAGAGAAAGGAGGCGGGAGGGAGGGAGAAGAGAAAGAGAGGGTGGGGAGAGAGAGAAACAACGATGGTTGGATCGGTTTCCTCCACATTGGTTTGCCTTCTGTACCACAACCTAGTCATGTGCTCTGACCCAGGATTTGATGTACGGGAGGACGCTCCAACAAACTGAGCACCCAGCCAGGGCACGAGTCTATTACTTTGTGGATTATTACCAGTTCTGCACGCTGTGTATACCACGGGCTCTCAAATGTTTCATTACAGCATTCTTGTACCGCGAAGATATAGGGTGCAAACAACTCGGATCTCTGACAGGATCTGTAGTATGTAAAGCTTTCAGAAGAGCCCCTCTGCTTCGCACTTTGAAACAGAAACAGATTTACAAGGGTTCTCTGCTTACCTCTCAGCCTCATATCTCTCCACTATCTTCCCCCATCTCCATTCCCGGTGCACAGAACTACTTCCCCAACTGCTCAAAGAAATCTCGTGTTTGGACCTTCCCATCTGTTGTTTGCTTGACACTCTTCCTCTGTGGCATCAATTCTTCCTTAATGTCACACTTAGATGTCACCTCACAAAAGCCTTCCCACACCCTCACCGGCACCTCTCGTGTGTTTTACAACTCCTGTCAGTGTATCACACTATATTTAAATTCTTCTTGTCTGTCTCCTTCAATTCACTGTGAACTCTGGGAGAGCAGGTCCAGTCACTGTTGTATCTCTTGCACGTAGTATGATCCTAACATTGTTTTTTCGATACATATTTCCTGACTGAATTATGAAAGTGGCCGGAGTTTTAGTAAACCGATAGTGCACTTCCAATCACTCAGCTTCTTTTTTTGATATTCCATTAGGACTAGACGCTCCGCGTTGATACATTTTCACCTGTAAAGCTGACCGTCCTTTGACCCAGACCCGCCGGTAGAAACCCATTTGTCTGAATAACCTGATTTATCAGCAGAATCACCGACGACATCTCGTGGAGTCGAAAGGCGTGGGTTTGTATAACAGATCCAAAAGCAACTGTTTTTCCCTCTAGCCAGTGAAAGAGAATCTTTAGGGGCCACCGGGATCCCAGAAAAGACGAAGGATTCATCTTATCCCAATCGCGAAACTAAAAAAAAAAAGCAGAGCTCTCCCTACACTACCTCCACCAGCGCGCCAAACCGTTAGTCCCACTAGTCCCATTTGGCTCCACCCACCGTGCGCGCCCGGATTACTAAACCACAGCTGCCAGAGTGCCAGACGCGCTTCTAAGCCCCGCCTCCGGGGCGCGGGCGCGCTCCCCCTCCCAGCTCTGCCTAAGCAGTTCCGTTAGTAGCGGCAGGAAAAACCGTCCTTCGGGTCCCCGCCTCTCCACTCCCAACGCTTTACTCTCTACTCTCCCTGCGACCACTACACAGCCAGCTACGGCGGCCCCTAAAGTACAAATATCCCTCAGCCCTTAGCGTATCTTGGTAGGTTTTTTGTTATTTCATCTGGTCGTAAGGCCCTGAGTTCAATTTTTGTCAGCAATTCGAGCTCGCGAGTTTCTTCCGGCCGCAGGAAGTCCAACGGTCTCCACGGAAATAAAAGTTTTTTCTTTTCTTTTTTTTTCTTTTGCTGCTGTGGCCGTCCGCATTCCTTCCCTCCCACCTCGCGGAATTGTGGCGGGAGGGGGAGGAGGAAGTCAAAGCGCCTGCGCGGCGAGGCCGCTTTCCATCCGGGTCCCTGTCCGAGCAGTGCAGCAGGTCGGTAGGCGGGAAATGGCGACTGGCTGAAGGAGCTGGTTCTGTTGCTGCTGCGGGCTAAGCGGGAAAGACACCACACGTTGCGCAGTCGGGACCATCGCCGAAGCCTGAGGACACTTCTCTGTCGTCACAGTTAGGTAATCCCCCTCGTTCAGACACTGCCGCTGCTCCCAACCTTAGTCCTCCTCCTCTTCCAGGGCCGTCTTCAGGGATCTCCTCCCCTACTCAACCGGGTTCTCCAGCGGCTCCCGCGCCTAGGTAGGCATGTACTGTCGGCGCCTCGTACGTCCGCTGTGTGGAGCCGCTCTTCTCTGGACTTTCCCCTGGGAACAGAAAGGGAGCTCACTTCCCGCCAGCTTCGGCTCCCAGGCTGCGCGGCCTGTGTTGTGATTTCTGGGGTTAGATTTCACTTTGCTACCCACCCCCACCCCGATCTCACGTTCTTCGTCCCAAATCCTGTGGTCCTTCCGGATAATTGGGTTAGATCAGCTTTTCTAACCTTGGCCCACCTGATGTTCTCGCTATTTCAATTCTTCCTAGTAGTGTGCTTTTAGGGGGGCGTTGCTCTATCTCAGTTTTTATGAGCATCTATTGAGGATCTGGAAGAAGAGATTTCACCAAGTTCCGTTTTATCTTCTGTACTGCTAAAATGTTGAGTTGACATTGTTACTTACAGCCCATGTGGGAGGCCTCTGGTTTCTTTAGTGGTCAGTTAAGGGTGAATCTTACCGTCCGTAGTATTCTACGCCTTCTTTGGTTATTAAATGCCTGCACGGGTGTTTACTTTTGCATTCTTGATTAGAGTTCCGGGATAAATACTGTAGAAGTAAATCGTGTTTATTTACTTATTATCTTAGTTGTGGCTGGATGTGTGAATGATGTTAAACACTTAAGAGTACCTTAGGGAAGCCTAACGCGATACTGCTCGTAAACTGCCCTAAGACCATGAAATGAAATGTACTTTTAGAAGATGTTCCTCCAAGGCAGGGATTTACCTTTCTA
Organism: Micronycteris hirsuta; assembly: GCA_004026765.1. Lineage (NCBI taxonomy): Eukaryota > Metazoa > Chordata > Mammalia > Chiroptera > Phyllostomidae > Micronycteris > Micronycteris hirsuta. The sequence continues at coordinate 26,259 of PVJI01009558.1, forward strand.
ATGCTAATAAAACAATACCAATATGAGTATACAGATTAATGACTTAAATGATGTATTTATCTCCATAACTTTCAGATCGTAGATTTTTAAATATACTGTTTCTATTCTTTTACAACTTTTAAATTTTCATGCGTTTAGCTATTAAGGCAAGGAGATGGCTAGTTACAGCTAGTTTTAGTCTTTATTATTATTATTATTGTTATTATTTCTTTTTTACATTGCAGACTAGTTATCCATAAAGAAATAAGAAGCTGTTGGTGTTTTTCAGAATTATAGTTTATTTTTTAACTAGTCAAATTAAGTTTTTAAAATGTGTTTTTTATTACATATCATTTGATATTTATAACTCAAAGGCTTTTAGCTCTTGGTCCAGTTTAGAAGATTTAACTGTTGTTAGTGTATTAGGATTAAATTTCCGTAATGAACAGGAACACACAAACATCATTGTTGTTGTAATTTGGTAGATTCCCCACCCAAGGTCATAAAGAAAGTCAAGGCAAAATGTAGCTCTTACTCGAAGCAGCCTTTTAGGATTGACTTGAACTTCATACTTATCTTCTAGGACCAAAAAAATAGGAAGTGAGAAATGGAGGTAAGGGCATGTTAGATACTTGCTGAGCAAATTTGTTTAAAAAATAGGGTCAAATGTGTGACTTAAAAGGATGTAAACTAAATTATTGGTCTGGTGTAGGCTTTATCTGTACTTTAATGATTTTTTTAGGTAGTTTATAAAGCATCAATGTTTTTAATAAAATTTGATTTACAGGTAGTCGAGTGAGCATTGTATGTAGATTTTGTCTTCAAGAATTCTCCCAAATTGTTTTAATTTTACATTCATTTAGTGCCTGCACTCTTCTAATATTCTGAAAGGATATAAAAGCTCTAAGTTGTATAGTCCTTAACCTTGTTGGACTTGTAGCTGTATAGAAATTCCAAATAGGATTGCAGAGAAAAACTGAATGGGATTGGTATGCTTTATAAAATTACAATCTAGCCCTGGCTGGTGTAGCTCAGTGGATTGAGTGCGGGCTGGGAACCAAAGGGTCCCGGTTCGATTCCCGGTCAGGGCACATGCCTGGGTTGCAGGCCAGGTCCCCAGTGAGGGCCATGTGAGGAGCAACCATACATTGCTGTTTCTCTCACTCTCTGTCTCCTTCGCTTCCCCTCTCTCTAAAAATAAATAAATAAAATCTTTAAAAAAAAATTACAATCTAGATAGAGCTAGTAATGTTATTCAAAGTTATATCCTTCCCAAATACATCTAGCTGATTCCCCCATTTGAGATTAATTCTTGTGTTAAAAAACTTGGACCTGTTGTTCAGAAAGACTCTAGCTAGACTCTAGACTTGTAATCGTAGATTAATTGCAGATTGAATAAAATGATATTAAATGATCTTAGCTATAGACAATACTTTGGATTAATGTGGTAAAGAATAAAGTGGTCTGTCAGAATTTTTAAAACTCTATTATCTAATTATATTTGTAATTTACCAAGTTGTTAATGAAAGCATAAAGTAGAAAAGACAGTTTAAATACTAAATGTCATATGTGCTGAGAGGACTTCATACATAGATGGTGTGCTCTAAGTAATTCGAGGTTAGTTAAAAATTTATCTGACCATTTTCACTGCATTGGCTATGGGGGTCATTTGCTCTACTTTGAAGATAGGGGATGTATGATGAAACCATACAATTGCAGTTTCAGTCTCCACTTACTTCACATTTGCCATGAGACATATATCTAAGCCAGGCATATATTCACTACTGATTATATGACTACATTAATTTTTAATTCAAACTATATTATGTTGTAATTAGATCTACATTACAAATAAGTAGTCGACCTATAAATAGGCGGGTTGACTGTGAAGTATAGTTTGAGAATTGCCAATGCCAAACTTTATTTGTGCCTTTCCTAACTGTTACGGGTTTTTTCGCTAAGATACTCTGTTTAAAATCACAAATTTCCTGGAAGAGAAACTTTAAAGTACTGTCTTTTATTGACAGTATTGGGACAGATTAGTTTGTCAAGTAAACTTGCTGTAGTTTACAAACAGGTTAGGGTTCAGAGGCAGTGGAATATAGAAGTAAACTTTTATGCAATGTCTGTGATTAGGACAGGTGTGACTTACAGAATTGTCTAGAGGAGAAAGGCAATCTGGGCGTAGAATCATAGTTTGAAGCTTGGGCCTCTTGGGGTCCTTTGGGAATCCTGTGAATCTGACAGTAATGATGGGTGAGATTAAGTGTGGTCCCAGAAGAATTGTGGGACCTTAAGGATATATATGATTTATAGGTTTGGCCAGCCCTTTTGTTTTTTTTACCTCATCTGTAGGTCCCCCAGTTAATATGGTATTTTTAGAAAAGAGTAAAGAGAAACAGTAAAATGCCATTTTGAAAAAAGAGAGTCTCGTAAGGATTTACATACAAAGTCTTTTAACTTTAAGGTCACAATAGGCCAGTTGATTTTATTACTGACTTCATGTTTTATGGTATTCATAGGCTCTCCTGTATTAATTTAGAGAGACTGTAGAAAAGGAAATATGTCTAGATGAAATATGAATCAACAGCAATGCTTTGAGTGGAGGTTCTAGCGATCAGGTTTTCATAATAGCTATACTACTTTTCAGACCAGTAAATGTGTTTATTACTCGGATTAAAGAAGCACAAAACTTTAGTATTGGAAGGTGCTTAAATACTTTATAAATAATTGAGATTAGCCCTGACTGGTGTGGCTCAGTGGATTGAGCGCTGGTCTGTGAACCAGAGGATCACTGGTTCCATTCCCAGTCAGGACACATGCCTGAGTTGTGGCACAGGTCCCCAGGAGGGGGACGTGCCAGAGACAACCACACATGGAGGCTTCTCTCCCTCTCTTTCTCCCTTCCCCTCTCTCTGAAAATAAATAAATAAAATATTAAAAAAAAATTGGGATTAGTATTTAGTAATAGTGGTTTATATAGTTTAGAACAGGAGTGTCAAACTCATTTTCACCAGAGGCCACATCAGCCTTGTGGTTGCCTTCAAAGGGCCGAAAGTAATTTCAACTCCTTAACAGTTAAGGAGTGGTTACATTTATACAGTCTTAAAATTATTTCCCGTGAGGCTGATGTGGTCCCCGGTGAAAATGAGTTTGACACCTCTGGTTTAGAAAGAATATTTTTTTCGTCTATGGCCATACCACCTTGAACATGCCCGATCTCATCTGATCTCGGAGGCGCTAAGCAGAGTTGGACCTGGTTAGTACTTGGATGGGAGAATATTTTTTTTCTTTAGACTAAATATGGTACTTCGATATTGAGATATTGTATGGGAACTTAAAAAGCAGAGACATTGCTAAAAATAAGTAAGAAGGGGAAGATTAAGACACTGTTAGCGGCATAACTTGATATTTTAAGTTTCTCATGTTGACCAGTGAAAGTAATTTTTTTTTTTAAGATTTTATTTATTTATTTTTAGAGAGAGGGGAAGGGAGAGAGACAGAGGGAGAGAAACAGCAGTGTATAGTTGCTCCTCACATGGCCCTCACTGAGGACCTGGCCTGCAACCCAGGCATGTGCCCTGACTGGGAATCAAAGGACCCTTTGGTTCCCAGCCCATGCTCAATCCACTGAGGAGGACCCTTTGGGGACCCTTTCTATGATCATCCTATTGAGTCGAAAATGATGAACCTCTCACTGACCTTACAAGCACCTGTTTGAGTGCATTTTGTTAAATAAGATAATTATGCAGTCCTTGAAATTTCTGATGTACTGATAAAAATTATTCAAGAAATATTCACAATCACATTTCAAACAATCATTCATTTTTCCCTGATTGGGAATATATCTTTTTATATTTTTATTTAGTAAAGCAAACAAGATGGCACTTCTTTTGGAGAATTATCCTTACACCTTATTTTTGACTAGTAATTAAAAAATTCACTGTTCATAAACTTTATTTTCAGTTTATCAAATCATAATGATTAGTTTTTCCTTGGTATGTAGTGGTAAAGGTAGTGCAAAATTATTTTAGGTACTCAATGCAAATTTATTTTGGGCAGAGACCTTGATGTTTTACTTTATAATTTTAAGGTTTTTTAGTTAATAACTTTTTCTTCTTTGTCAGCATCTCATTGATTCTTTTCTTAGTATCAAATTAATGTGTTTTGAGGGTTTCAGATTTCTACTGGCATGAGAGTAAGTTTAGTATAAAATTAAATTTTTAAAAAATAGACATTTTTGTCAAAGGAGTATAAATAAATAGTTATTTCTCTCCCCTTGTTCTTTTTTGTTGAGAACTACTTAAACAAAACACTCTTAGGAAAACTCTACTGAAATTAAGTTTGCTTTTTTGAATCTTAAATTTGTCTTTGTTGAAGTATCCATGAAGTACATTGTAACTGTATGTGTACAGGTGACTCACCCCAGTAAATTAAAATATATATGTTAGAATATGTATATTTTATTAAAATGGTAGTAATAAGATAAAAAATGGTAAATTAGAGTGACAGTTTCCTATGTGCTTTTTAAAGGGAAAATTTCTCATGAGTATTATGGTACTCAGTTCCTATGCATTCATAACCTATCTTTTTACTAAAATAACACTTGTGTTACAAAGTTTTATTGGTATGAGTTTCTTTCATACCATGCAATAGAATGCTCTTTACAGGTTGTTTAAATTATATTTACTGGAGGTAGTTAATCTCCAAATTACTGTTCTTTTAAAACTTAAGTTAAAGAAATGCAAGTATGTCCTCAGCAGAAGGACATAGTGTTTCATTCTGTCTGTAACAAATAATGATTTTGCTCTAATAGTATTTCTGCTGAGGACATACAAGGTTTTGATTGGGGTGTTAATAGTAATTTAAGACATATATCTGGCCCTGGCCAGGTGGCTAAGTTGGTTGGAGCATCATCCAGTATATCAAAAGGTTGCTGGTTCTATCCCTGGTCAGGGCACATACCTAGGATGTTGGTTCAGTCCCCCCTTGGGGCGTGTACAGGAGGCAACCAATCAATGTTTCTCTCTCCCTCAAATCAATAAATATATATTTAAAAGATTTTTTAAAAAGCCATATCTGAATGACTGTGCCTTAAGTATTTTCTTTGATCAACAAACAGAATAATGACATTTTCATAGAATGTTTTAGTCATCAGTAATCTAACAGTACATGTGGTTTGTTTCTCTAAAGAAAACTAATTGATCATGGTTTTAGAAAATTGTCTCTCTGTCTGTCTTTTGGTTGTTCAATGAAGAAAACCTTAAGAGGAAAAAACTCTTAATTGTATCAACCTAACTCAGCAGCCCCTCTTTATTTTTTTTTATATATTTCTTATATTTCAACAAATGTTTTTATTTATAAATTTCATATATTTAATAGTTTCTGAGGAATTCTATAATACTAGCTAATAAAAAAAGACAAAAATCATACATCAGATTAATGATGACACAGAAAGACCACCTGTCTTTACCACATACTTTGTTGGGAAGGGTTCAATGAAGAATGTTGTAGTTGATGCTTTATGTAATACTCCTTTGTTTATTCCTTCTGCCCTAGTTGACTTTTGGCTTTTCTTAGGTGATAAGTGGGAGGGACAGAGAAACCACTTTCTCTGAAGTTATTTAATGAAGGCTTAAGGAAGTAGTAGAGAGTAAAAGTAGACAGTTGCAGTTCCTGAAGCTTTTGCTTTCAGATTGGTCAATTTAGAAATACAGACAGTGAAAATGGAAGCTGATGCTTTTGAAAATGTCATTTGGTGTCAGTGAAGGCACTGATTTTTAGATTATTTTCATGAACATAAATTTTAATATAAATTTAGTAGTGATGCCATTTGTAATAGAATATAAATGAACAAACCCATAGAAATTTAGAGCTAGAGAGACCAAAGGGGTCATCTTGTCCAGTAACATCTTTCTTCATTAATGATGAACCATTCTGAGGATTAAAAAAAAAATTATTTACTTTCAGAGAGAGGGGAAGGGAGGGAGTAAAAAAGGGAGAGAAATATCGCACACCCCCAACTGGGGGCCTGGCCTGCAGCCCAGGCATGTGTCTTGACAGGGGATTGAACCAGCAGTCTTTCAGTTTGCAGGCCAGCACTCAGTTCACTGAGCCACACCAGCCAGGGCCTGAAGGCTTTTTAACTGCATGTAGTAAATGTTTGTCTTAATTAGGGTGTTTTGGGATGAGTTGTGTGTGATAGCAGGATGAAAATAACTCAGTTTAATAACTCACTTCTCATTTTGACAACTCTTTTTTTAAGGTAAAATTTACATGTAGTGAAATGCACAGATCTGATGTCCAGTAACTTCTTTGCTGTTGAGGAAATAAAGTGCTAGACTGATTGCATGACTTAATCAGTGTCACAGCTAATTAATGATAGATTCAGGACTGGTATCTCTTGCTTCAGAGAGGTTATTCCTCTAGTAACTCCCTCAGGAGCCTACTCCAGAACCTTGCATGCATACATTCTTTATATAGCCAACTTATAATTTATATATACCATATTTTATGTGAAAAACCTGATTTTATTACCTTTAAAGTTCTTTTTATTACCTTTAAACATCTTTTCATAATTTTCTTTATTATTCTCTTTTGTTTCCCTTTTATCCCCTCATTCAGTTAACATTTGTAAGAATGCTCATTGGGTTAGTCCTACATAGTTTTGTAAGAATCCTTCATATACAATGTGCTGTTTTTTAATAGAAATTTGTATACTCCAGACCTTAAGGCAAATTATCAACTGAGTTTTAATTATGTCATTACTATAATCTTTTAACACGAGGTAATTTGCAATCATAATTGTTTGGCTCAAGTATTGTTTTGGGATCAGGGATTTTTGAAGAGGAAGGAAATTCTATGAGGAAGGAACATTTTTAGTTTATTTATAGGCCCCTTTTGTGAGCAAGAATTGATTACTGCTGTGAAGATTGTGTTTCAGTGACATAGCCCCCTCCCTCACCCAATTATCCTTTTTTTTTTTGAGAAAGAGAGAGAAGTGAGAAAATTATGGTTCAGTTCAACAAAGATTGAGTTATCTTCTGTGTCACTTGACTGGAGTTACAGATAAAGTCTCTGCCTTCAAGACTCTTGCAGTCTAGTGCAGTTAAAAAAGACAAAAACCAGATTATTTCAGTCCTGACTGGTGTGGCTCAGTGGATTGAGTGCCAGCCTGCAAACAGAAAGGTCATTGGTTCCATTACCAATCAGGACACATGCCTGGGTTGTGGGCCAGGTCCCAGTTGGGAGCATGTGAGATGTAGAGAGAGGCAACCAATAGATGTATCTCTCACACATTGATGTTTCCTTCCCCCTCTTTCTCCCTCCCTTCCCCTCTTTCTAAAAACAAACAAACAAACAAATAAATATCTTTAAAAAAGAGATTATTTTAATATAATTTGCTACAGGCTAAGGTAGAGATAATCACAGGTTTACACAGGCTTGGGTTGTGGAAGTGGTTACTTACTGATGCGTGTGATAATTTTACTGAGTTTTAAATGATGAGGATAAGAATTCATTGAATATTTGAGGCAAAGAGAAAAGCAGAAGTATGATAGAGCATAGTGTGGGCAGGAAACTATTATTACTGGAATACAAAGAATGAGGCAGCAAATAGTGATAAAAAAAGACTTTGAGAGATGAATCTATGGAGTTACATATATAATATAATGCCAGAGTAGTCTTTATTTTGAAGGGAGTTGATAGGAAGAAAAAGGCAGATTTGTGGAATACGGGGGATGGGGAAAAGACCTAGAAATATTTTAGAGATAAAATCAGGATTTGGTGATTACCCATAGGGCATAAGGGAAAGGAAGAATGCCTAGAATATTTGGGATGATTTCTGGCTTGCTGATTAGGTAGGTGATGGTACTTCTGATCAAGAATATAGTAATAGGAATATTACAATAGAAAGAACCAGCATGAGGATAGGAAAAGTGATTTCCGTTTTGGATAAGATTAATGTGAGGTGCCAAGTCAAAGTGTTGCCAAGGCTGTTGGATATGAGTCTGAAATTTGGAGGTGGTCCAGAAACTAATAGAATTTATGTGTCAATTTATAATGAGCGTTGGGAAGAGACTCTTTTTTCCCCCCAACCCTATTCCTTTTGACTGGGCTGTAGGTAAACAGAAAACAAACCTCACGGCCCAGTTTTAGATTGCTGAGCAATCAGCTTTTTCTGTTTATGAATAGAAATGAGGTATGATTGAAATGTTGAAAGAGTGGGAATGTTTTTCACTATATACTTTTTCCCACCATGTCCCGAGTTCTTAGGCTGTAAAATGTTGTTTCCCTGTTGCTCTTTGTTTTCTTTTGTAATCTCTTAAATTGTATCATTTCTATTAATTAGTAGTAGATTTATTTCCCCAAATCAGTCATTTCCTATTTACCTGTTTTATTCTTATTATTAATAATAAAAAAGAACTTAATTAGTAATGGCGCTCTAAAGAACCTAGAGGATGTATCAAATTCTAACATGAATAGTAGGATTACCAAGATGAGGCTGTGTGTGTATGTTTAAAACTTTTCCCTTTATATTTTAAGTTTGGGTAACAAAATTTGGTTATTGCAGATGTTATGTAGTCAATTACTGACATGTACTTGGTTTCGTTAATATGTGTTGTCTTTGGTATGCTAATGCTGACTTCATAAAAATGAATTGGTAAGTGGTTTCTTTATTTGCATATATATTTATTTTTTATTTTTATTAAATTTATTGGGGTGACATTGGTTAATATAGCTCACATAGGTTTCAAGTATACATTTCTATGATACATGATCTGTATGTTGCATTGTGTGTCCACCAGCCACAGTCAGATCATCTTCCATCACCATATATTTGGCCTCCTTTACAACCTTTACTAACTCCCATTCCCTGCCCTCTTGTAACCACCATACTGTTGTCTGTGTCTATGAGTTTCAGTTTTATATCCCCCTTATGAGTGAAATCATATGGTTCTCAGCTTTTTCTGACTTAACTTAGTCTGACGTTCTCAGGGTCCATCCACATTGTCACAAATGGCAGTATTTCATCTTTTCTTATGGCTGAGTAGTAGTCCATACTGTATATGTACCACATCTTTTTTTCCAGTCCTCTTTAGAAGGACACTTTGGTTGTCTCCATGTCTTGGCTAATGTGAATAATGCTGCAGTGAACATAGGAGTGCATAAATCTTTGCAAATAAACATTTTCAAGTTTTTCAGGTAGATGCCCCAGAAGAGGCATTGCTGGGTCATATGGTAACTGTTCTTAACTGTTTGAGGAACTACCATACTGTTTTCCATAGTGGTTGTACTAGTTTACATTCCCACCAGCAGCAAGTAGGGGTTTCTTTTTCTCCACACCTCTCCAACACTTGTTATTAACTGTCTTATTGATAATAGCCATTCTAACAGACATGAGGTGGTATCCAGTTGTAGTTTTGATTTTCATTTCCCTAATAGCTAGTAAATTTGAGAATCTTTTCATTTATCTGTTGGCTATCTGTATATCTTCTTGGGAGAGGTGTCTCTTAGGTCCTCTGCCCATTTTTTAATTGGATTGTTTGGTATTTAGTTGCATGAACTCTTTATTTTGTGAGAAGCATTGTTTGCAAATATCTCCCATTTTGTTGTTGTTGTTGTTGGTTGGTTTTATTGTTGGTTTCTTTTGCTGTGAAGAAGCTTTTTACTTTGATATAGTCTCATTCATTTATTTTTGCCTTTGGAGACAAATCTATAAAATGTTCTTTATGACCAAAGTCCATTAGTTTACTACGTATGTTTTCTTCTATGTAATTTATTGTATTGGGTCTTATATTTAGGTCTTCAGTCCATTTTGAATTAATTTTTATACATAGGGACAGATTGTAATGTAGTTCTTTTGCATGTAGCTTCCCAATTTCCCAGCACCATTTATTGAAGAGGCTTTCTTTTCTCCATTGTGTGTTTTTGCTCCTTTGTCAAAAATTATTTGACCATAACATGATTTTATTTCTGGGCTCTCAGTTTTGTTCCATAGGTCTGTGTGTCATTTTTCCTGCCAGTACCATGTTGTTTTGATTATAATAGCTCTGTAGTATAATTTGAAGCCAGGTGGTGGGATACCTGCAGCTTTGTTGTTTTTTTCTCAGGATTGCTTTTACTATTTCGGGTCTTTTGTGGTTCCATACAAATCTGATGATTTTTTGTGCTATTTCTTTTAAAAATTACATTGGGATTCTGATCTGGATTGCATTAAATCTGTATATTGCTTTGGGTAATATGGCCATTTTAACTATGTTGATTCTTCCAATCCATGAACACAATATCTTTCCATTTCATTGTGCCTTTCTCAGTCTCTTTTAACAATGCTTTGTATTGGGTTAGCTGAAAAGTTCGTTTGTTTTTCCCTGTAAGATGGCTCTAGTAGTGCTTAGTTGTTAACTTCATTCAAAACAATTTTGTTACATTGTATTGTGACAGCTGTTATATCAGGGTGCATTTTTAAAAAACTTACCAAAATTGGTGAATTTTTTTGTACCCATTTTAATATTGAATGTGGAAGAAAATATGCAACATTTTTGGCATATTTTTTTATTAATTCAAGAGAGGTAAAAATGCAACTGAAACTCCAAAAAAAAAGATTTGTGCAGTGTATGGGCAAAGTGCTGTTACTGATTGTGTCAAAAGTAGTTTGGGAAGTTTTGTGCTAGAGAGTTCTCGCTCCATGGTCAGGTAGACCAGTTGAAGTCGATAGCAATCAAATTGAGACGTTAATTGAGAACAATCAATGTTCTATTACGTGGGAGATAGCCAACATACTCAAAATATCCAAATCAGTCAAGTTATTGGTGAAATGAAAAATGTATCTTTTATTTTACAGAAAGAACCATATGAAGTTTTTGGCTAACCCAGTACTGTTCAGTATATAGGTCTTTCACATCTTTTGTTAAGTTTATTCCTAGGTATTTTTTTTTCTTTTCGTTGCAATTGCAAAAGGATTTTTTTTTTCATTCCCCCCCACCCCCGAAGCTTCGTTGGTAATATATAGGAAAGCTATATTCTGCAACTTTACTGTATTTTTTTAAAAATTATTTCTAATAGTTTTTTGGTGGAGGCTTTAGGGTTTCCTATCCAATCAACTGCCTTTTTTTCTTTTCTCTTGCCTAATTGCTCTGGCTAAAACTTCCAGAACTATAATGAATAAGAGTGGTGAGAGTGGACATCCTTGTCTTGCTCCTGTCTGCTGACTTCATAAAAGTGAGTTGGTAAGTGGTTACTTCTCTTCTGTTTTTTAGAAGAGTTTGTGTAAATTTTTTTAAGACCTTTGGTATGATTCTCCAGTAAAGCCATTTGGGCCTGGAGTTTCCTATGTTGGTGTTTTTCTACAATTTCATTTTTAAAAATATAGTGATGTTCACGTTATTTATTCTTGTGTGAACTTTGGTGTTTTACTTATTTTTTTTGAGGAATTTGATTTTTTTCTCCTAAATTGTTGAATGTATGGACATAAATTTTTTGTAATCCATTATTTTTCTTTTAATGTCTGTACTATGTGTAATGATCACATTCCTGATACTGTTAATTTGTGTCTTGTTCCTTTTTTTCTGTCTTGCTAGAGGTTTATCAATTTACTGATTTTTTTTTCTCTAAATCAACTTTTGATTTCATTAGTTTTCTGTTTTTAACCACATTGATTTCTGTTTCTGTTGAATGCTTTGTCTCTTAACAGTGGGTTGTATTTTCTTCCTTTTTTGTGAGTCTTGCAATATTTTATGAATCCTGAATATCATGAATGTCACAGTAAAGACTGAGTTCATAGTATTAATACCTGGAAAATTGCACACCTGGACTTCTAGTGTAGGGGATGGAGTTAAGATGAGTTTCGGTTTTGTTGTTGCAAAGGATACTTTAAGTAGCTTCAAATTTCTCTAGTGTTACTTTGTGCTTAGGCTAAAAGTTAAGGTGTAGGGAAGTGTTTTTTGGTTTTCCTGTTGCCTCTCAGTTTTTGTCTTTTCCTGTGTGACTGACTCTATGTGGAATTTAGCTGCACCTGATCCTCTGCCAGTGGTAGACTACTGTTGTGTTGATCAGTGCTTGTTAGCCTGGTGGCGGAGTCAGGACTGTCTGTGTTGTCCTGGTTTAGATGTAGTCTTAGATAGGCCCTGTGTGTTTGGAAAAGAGTTTCCTGAGTCTTTCTTACTGGTAGGAGATCTCTAATGACATTGATATAAGATCTGGGTTCAAGATTATTTCCTGCCCCTCTCCTAATGGTTTAGGTCTTTCCCGGTACCACATGTCTTAATTATGTCTTCATTTGTGTACTTACGGGTGACTGGTGCTCCCATCCCAGCCTTAAAGGTTTTGTTCCTTAAGGAGGAGAAGGATTTGGTTGGGGCTTTGAATTTTTTTTCTAGTAGAGGCTGTCCCCCTCTTCCAGTCCTGCACCACAGAGGAATACTATCCAATCTCATGTTCCCATGATGTGAGCAGCTGGTGGAGGTCTGAGGCGAAGATCTTGCAAGATTTGGATTCTTGTTACGTCTGCAGATCTCAGGAACTACATGCTTATGCTAGCCCCCTCTTTACCTTTTAGATGAATTCATTTTACCTACTTTTATGATACCACCATCTCTTCCCTTTCTCTGCTACCTGTGAGCCAGTGTTGATATTCTTTCTCTCTGAGGAAGAGCTTATCTTTTGTTGGCTCTATATTTGGTTGCCTCAAGTCCTTATCTCCTGATGGATTCAAGAAAAGTTTAGTTTTGTTATTTATTCAGTTTTGTTGTTGTTGGGCATTTTTTCTAGCTTTCTATTGCATAGGCAGAAGCCAATTAATGTATACAAATGGATTTTTAGACAAAACTCCAGTTAATCAGAGGTACTCTCCTCTGTTTTCTGGAGCTGTAGTTTATAATTTTGTGACTTCTTTGGCCTCAGGTTTCTTGGGAAAAACTCCTTCCTTTTCCTTGGTTTAGAGTGTGATTTTTTAACCTGTGTGCTGCAAGAATTTTTAAGATATGTAATACCTGACTATTTAGTCAAAGACACTGACCTCTTTATCCTTAGATTGTCAAGTTAAAAAAATGACAGCAGTCAGTACAACAGTAGCCATCTGGTGTGAGTGAATCAAAATTATACCTATTTTTTTTCTGAGATTGGCAAAATATACATATTTTTTGGTATGCTGCAGAATTTTGGTAATTAGTTTCTGTGTGCCCTGAGGTGGAAAAGATTGAAAATCACTGATTTAGACTAAAAGAAAGCAATCAGTTTGACTAGATTGATTGCAGAGAAAGAGAATAATTCCCTCACTGGCCATAGATTGCTTTTTTCTCTTCCCTGAACACTGTGGCTCCCCTCAAACTATCTTGTGGTCAGTTCCTCCTATAATTTTTGTTCTCTTTTCCTAGAACCTGTCTTTCTCCCGACTCTGCTTATTCTTCCATTCCATTTTCTATTATGAAGTGCTCAGATAAACTAGTTACATACTGAATTTTTTAATGTAGAATTTAAATGAGATGTTTCTGTATTTGATATACCTGACAATGCATTATTTTTTTGTCTATAGGTTATTTTGTCATGTTTTAGAAGAAGTAAGTATTTAAAAGGCATAACAGGAGGGAAAATTTTACTCGGTTCCTTTGGTATACCTTATTTCTGTCCCTGTTCTATCTGTCCTTCCCCTTTTCACTGTATTTTATTAAAAAAAAAAATTTGTTTTCCCAATCCAGAGTTCTAAGGGAAACTTTAACCTTAGTGGCTTAAGAAAAAGTGATGGAGCTCTATAGTTAAAAAAAATTGTGGTAAAATATATGTAACATAAAGTCAACCATTTAAAAATATACAGTTCAGTGGTATAAAGTATATTCATTTTGTGCAGCATTACCACTATCCACTGCCAGAACTTTTTCCTCTTCCCAAACTGAAATTCCATATCTATTAGACAATAATTCTCTTTCCCCTTCTTCCCTAGGCTCTGGCAACCACCATTTGTTTGATCTCAGTGAATTTGACTACTCTGGGTACCTCATATAAGTGAAATACAATATTTTTTCTTTTGTGGCTGACTTATTTTATGTAGCTAGCATGTTCTCAAGATTCATTCATGTTGTAGCATTTTGGAGAATTTCCTTTTTAAAAAAAAAAACAACTTTTTTTTTTTTTTTTAATTTTAGGAGAGAGAGAAAGAGAAAGAGAAGTTGTTATTCCAACTTATTTATGCATTCACCAGTTGCTTCTTGTATGTGCCTTGATCAGAGATCAAAGTTGTAACCTTGGCTCATCCTGATAGCACTCCAACCACCTTCGCTACCCAGCCAGGGCCCAGAATTTTCTCTTGAAGGCTGAATAGTATTTCATCTTATGTATATACTATGTTTTGTTTCTCCATTTTATCCGTTGATAGACACTTGGTTCTACCTTTTGGCAACTGTGAATATGGTTATACAAAATATCTGTTTGAGTCCCCGCTTTCAGTTCTTTGGAGTATATAGCTAGATCATATGATAATTCTGTGTGTAACTTTTTTTTAATTTAAAGATTTTTATTTATATCTACAGAGAGGGGAAGGGAGGAAGAAAGAGAAAGAGAGAAACATTAATTGGTTGCCTTTTACACACACCCCGACCAGGGACCGAACCTGCAATCTAGCCATGTGCCCTAACCAGGAATTGAACCAGAGACCTTTTGCTTTGTGGGACCGTGCCCAACTAACTGAGCCACATGGCCAGGGTTATGTTTAATTTTTTTTGAGGAACTACCATAGTATTTTCCACAGTGACTGCATCATTTTGTCTTCCCATTAGCAATCCACAAGGATTTCAATTGCTATACAGCCTCACTAACACTTATTTTCTGTTTTTTGTTAATGGCCAGCCTGTAAGTGTAAAGAGGAATTTCAGTGTGGTTTTGATTTGCATTTTCCCTAGTGGTTAATGAGGTTGAGCATTTTTTTCATGTGCTGATTGACCATTTGTATGTTTTCTTTGGGAAAATATCTGTTCAAGTCTTGCCCTTTTTTGATTTGAGTTATTGATCCTGTTCCAGTCTTTTGCCCCTTTTTTTTTTAAGATTTTATTCATTTTTAGGGAGAGAGGAAGGGAGGGAGAAAGAGAGGGAGAGAAACAGCAATGTATGGTTGCCTCTCATGTGGCCCTCACTAGGGACCTGGCCCACAACCCAGGCATGTGTCCTGACTGGGAATCCAACTGGCTACCCTTTGGTTCCCAGCCTGCGCTCAGCCCACTGAGCTACACCAGCCAGGGCCTTTTCCCCATTTTTGATTCAAGTTTTTAAGTTATAGTAGTTTTAAAAAATATATTCAGGATATTAATCCCTTACGAGATATATGATTTGCACATATTTTTCTCCCATTTAATGGGGTGCCTTTTTTACTTTGATGATAGTGTCCTTTGATGTGCAGAAGTTTTTTTAGAGTTTTGTTTTGTTTTTTTTTTAAATTTTATTTATTATTTTCAGAGAGAGGAGAAGGGAGGGAGAAAGAGTAATATATGGTTGCTTCTCACATGGCCCTCATTGGGGACCTGGCCCGCAACCCAGGCATGTGCCCCGAATGGGAATCGAACCGGGACCCTCTGATTCCCAGCCCGCGCTCAATCCACTGAGCTACACCAGCAGGGCTTGATGTGCAGAAGTTTTAATTTTGATGTAGTCAAATTTATTTTCTTTCTTTTGTTACCTGTGCTTTTGGTGTCTTCCAAAAAACTCACTGCCAAATCCATTGTCAAGAGCTTTCCCCCTTATGTTTTCTTCTAAGAATTCTATTTTAGCTTTTTTGGTCTTTGGTCCGTTTTGAGTCTGTTTTTGTATATGGTATAAGATAAGGATCCAATGTCATGTTTGCTTTTTGTTTGTGTATGTGATAGGTTCGTTTTTGTTGTTTTGTTTTTTGTTTTGCATTGGATATACAATTTTCCCCAGCACTAAAGTTCTACAATTTTAATATGGGTACAGATAGGCCTGGAGATACGGAATATAGTGTTTTACATTGTTTGTATAATAGTTTAGGTTCTAGATTTTTCTTTTTAGTTATATTGTGGGTAAAAATATGCCATAGGAACTGCACTGGAACTCTAACTCCCATTTGTAAGATTTTTTTTCTATGAGAAGTTTGATTTTTGAGCTCCCGACTGCCAGTTTGTAAACACAGCTGTTTGCCAGTGGACCCTATTTTTCCTCAGGAAAATCACCCATTGTGAATGTTTAGAAAAAGAGTAGAAGTAAAAAAACTTCAGAGGAAAACAGAAAATTCGAATTTTTGGTAATTTTTAATTAGTTAAGGCTTTTTGTTGGTGATAAGTACACTGATTCTATACTGCTGATTATTTTTATTGATGGCATCCGGAAATTATTACTTAAAACACTTCTGCCATCTTTCCACTTCATTTTTCCCAGTCTTAAAATGGAAATAATGGATTTACTTTATATTGTTGAAATGTTAAGTGAAATAATTTGTTACAGATCTTCCTTGACTTACAGTGGGATTATGTTTCAATAAACCCATCATAGTTGAAAATATTATTATGTGACAAAAACATTTACAATTAATCTACCTTAACAGTAGCCTGCAGCTGGGAAAAATTATCTACCACAAAGCCTACTTTATAGTAAAGTGTTGAATATCTTGTAACTTACTGAATACTGTATTTGAAAGTGGAAAACAATGATTGTATGGGTATAGAATGGCTGTAAGTGCATCAGTTGTTCACCCTTGTGATCAGTTGGTTGATTGGGAGCTGTGGCTCACTGCTGCTGCATGTTGCTAGCCTGGCAAACAGTGAAAATTTTTAAATTTGTAGTACCGTCTCTACTGAATGCATCACTTTTGCACCATCATAAAGTCAAAAATTTTAAGTTGAACCATCACAAGCCGGGTACCATCTGTGAAAGCACTTAGGATAGTACCTTCCCTGCACATAGCTGTTAACAGAGAACAGCTGTTGGTTATATATCACTTAACCTTTTCTGTGTTCAGATCAGTGTAGTTAAATTAGGTGCTTTATTTTTTAAAAGAATAGGTTGAGCTCTGGCTTGTGTAGCTCAGTGGATTGAGCACGGGCTGCGAACCAAAGGGTCGCCGGTTCGATTCCCAGTCAGGGTACATACCTGGGTTGCGGGCCAGGTCCCCGGTAGGGGCCACGTGAGAGGCAGCCACACATTGAAGTTTCTCTCCCTCTCTTTCTTTCTCCATTCCCTTCTGTCTAAAAATAAATAAATAAAATCCTTAAAGAAAAAAAAAAGAATAGGTTGAGAGTTAGCTTTCTGAAGTTGCCAATACTTTTTACACAGTGCTTTGATAGTATACTTCGTTAGATTGTGTTTCAGTGTTCAGGTAATTGTAGATATGTAAGCCAATATTTTAGGATTTAAAGTATATTAAATATGGAGAGTTGAAGCAGAAATGATACAAATACCTAAACGTCTGTAAATCAAGCCAAAGTGGCAAGCTAAAAACGTTCTTAAGTGTTAAAATGAAAAATTTTTTAAACTTTGGGTTTAAAAAAAAAGGAAAATTATGCTTAACCAAGTTGCTGGAGTTAAATTCTTAGAGATTGTATGGTATTAACTAAGGGAATTGGCAGTACATATTTGCAAGTTTTATTCAGTTTTGTTTAAAAGATATTTTTGTTAGAACTTATTTAACATTTAATAATATTTGCATTGTGAAGTAGTGAGTTTAATGTCTCTTTAATCATTCAAGCAGATTGCTGCAAGAGTGGGACTCTCACTACCTTTTGCTTGAGCCACACCTGTTAGGCCCTACCTGACAGATTTCTGCTTTGGTTGGGAAGGTTAAACTAAAATCTTTTTCAACTGTAGTGTTGTAGATTATTAGAAAAAAATTTTTTAAAAAGCTTGCATAGGCACTTAAAATGGGAAATACGGGTACTCTGTAAATATAAGTAAAGCATTTAGTTCTACTAATTATGACTACAACTTAAAATAATTTTTACTTTCAGTTATTAACCAATTTAAAAATTAAAAATATATTCTGATATGCATGATTCTGCTAATAGGCACTCTGTATTCTGGTGAAACCATCTTTCTAAATAGCAGTTTGTTAGTATTTTGAGAGGTGCTACCAAATGTTAATAATTTTTGACTTAATAAATTCACATCTAGGAAACTATCTTAATAATCAAATATGGACTAAAACTTATGTACAGAGTAATTATACTTGAGGTGATAGTAATTATGAACAATTTGATTTTCAACAGGTAATTGCATAAATTATAGAACATTTATCTGTATATTAGGATACTAAGTAGCCATTAAAAATTATGTTTTCAGATTTTTAAAAGAACATTAGTATGGAGTTTATAGTATAAAAGGGGGAAAACATGTTTCCATTCTGCATGTAGTATAATTCTATTAAAATGTTTATACATATTTAAACAGTCAGAGTATATACCCTCATTTCAGTCATTTCTGGATTGAGGAATTATGTGATCTTTTTCCCTATACTCCTGTGCTTTTAAAATTTATATCAGAAAAGGCTAGATATAGCCACCAGAAATAGAAATTTCTCAAACTCGTAAGAGATCACAGTGAATTTCATCTGATGTAGATTGAATACTTACCTATGGTGCTTTTTGAGTTGTTGTAAGCCTGGTACATAATACATATTCACTACAGCTCCTCCCCCACCCCCGAGTTTGGGTCATATTTTCCTGTTTCTTTGAATGTCTCATAATTTTTTGTTGAAAACTGACCATTTTAGATAATGTATTTTAGCCACTCTAGATTCAGAATTTCTTTCCCTTGAAGGTTGTTTACTAACTTCCACAGACAAAATCTCTGAAATCTGTCTCCCTGCATTATGCAGCCACTTAAAAAAAAGTTATTGTTTTAAACTTGGCATACTAGGGCACACCTTTGTATCTGTGTAGTTTTGCAGTTCAGCTAATAATTGAACACACATTGCGCCCAAGTATCTTGCACAGTAAGACTTTTTCCTCTGCCTGTGGATCTTTGTGGGGCGCACATTCAAAGTTCAGGCCTTTCCCATGTCTATCTCAGCTTCTATTGTCCACTGGTCCATTTCATATCTGCCCTGTTCATATGTGCAGCCACAGCGTTGGCCAGGAGTATAAAGATAACTTGGGTCTTACTCTGCTGTGCGTGTGTGCTGCCTCAGCCAGCAATATGGTTGTCCCAACAAGCCCTGCAGCTTTAGGCTAGTAGAGCTGTTGGCCCTTGTGGTTCACCTGCCACAGATACTATGACTTATACCAACATTATAATTTATACCGATGATACCACTGAGTATAGTCATCGTCCAGCTGCTCTAAATCATGTGAATATCTCTTTATGTGACTTCAACGCTGCCAGTCCTCTCAGCTTGCCAAATCATCTGCACTTTCAGGTGGGAGGATAGGAGATAGAAGCAGCCCCAGATGAGAATAGAAAAATCTTCCAATGTTCTTACCCCACGTTGAACAGTTTTATAAGCATTCTCAGATTATTATATGCCTCTGGTTGATTTCCATGGTACTGAAATAGTTTTTGTCATTTTGTCCAACTGTATGGTTGCTTTTTGGGGAGAGGATTTGTTGCCCTTTTAACTTGACCATACTCAGAATTTCAGGGAGTTTAACCTCTCTGTCTTACATCTCTGTCTTGATCCATACTGTGTCTTGTTTCCCAAGGACTCAGTAGATGACGGACTTGGATTGGAAATCTAAGTATTAATTATATTTATCTCACAACAGTCTCAAAATAGCAATTCCAGCACTTTCACTATACATTTGATTACTGAAGCCTTATATACGTTTTTTGCTGTGCTGTCCCCATTCTTCTATCACTTTTTTTTTAGGATTTTATTTATTTATTTTTAGAGAGAGGGGAAGGGAGAGAGAAAGAGAGGGAGAGAAAGATCAATGTGCAAGCGAAACATCAATTTGCTGACCTCCAACCAGGGACCAAGTTCATAACCCAGGCATGTGCTCTGACCAGGAATGGAACCCACAACCTTTTTGCTTTAAGGGACAATGCCCAACCAACTGAACCACGCTGATCAGGGCTATATTACTATTTAACGTGAAACTTGCTTCCTCAATTTTTGAAAGGAGGTTTGGTTCAAGATTTTTTTTTACTTAAATGGAACTTTCTGTGGTTTTCTTACCATGTTTGAAAATACGGAGATTTGCTTTCTGAGATTGCTTAGTTTGTGTTCTTCTTCTCAACTTTTTCTAGACATTCTCTTTGCTTTTCTTATTTGATCCTATCCTACTTTATTTTTACTTGATATTTATTCAGCAGTTTCTTGGCAGGTGTTGAACATTGTTAGTAGCTTTGGTATTCTGGGTTGGTTTTTGTTATTTTTTAATGGAAAATACCAATTACATGTACAAAGTTAACAGAATGGTATTATTAATCCCCATATAACCATCACTCAGTTTCAGTAGTTAACATTTTTTCTTGTTGAATCTATACCCCACTCACTCCCAACTTCCTCCTGCCTAGTTGGTGGTTATTATTGCTAAGAACTTTTTACAGGCGTTTATTTGAGTAAAATTTGCTTACTTCTGTACTTTGAAACACATTGATTTAGGCTGTAGCTTTTGACAAATCAATCCACACCTCTATCACAGTACTGGACATTTCCTTTCCCAAGGCAACTTCTATTCTGATATTTTTCTCCTTAGATTATTTTTACCCCATACAATTTTATTCAGTGGTGCCATCAAACAGGTACTCTTGTGTTTGCCATTGCTTAGCATAATGTATGTGAGAATCTTTCACGTTGTTCTGTTGTTGTTTTAGTTACTTATTTTTTAATTAAGTGTTTATTGATTTTGCTATTACTGTTGTCCCATTTTTTTCCTCTCCTTTATCCCCCTCCATCCTGCACTCACCCTCCCTTCAGCATCCCTCCCACCTTAATTCATGTCCATGGGTCATAAATATAAGTTCTTTGGGTTCTCCATTTCCTATATTATTCTTAACCTCCCCCTCTCTATATTGTACCTATCAATTATGCTTCTTTTTCCTTGTACCTTTTCCCCCATTCTCCTCCCTCACCCTCCCCACTGATAACCCTCGATGTTATCTCCATTTCTGTGATTCTGTTCCTGTTCTAGTTGTTTGCTTAGTTTATTTTTGTTTTTTAGGTTCATTTGTTGATAGTTGTAAGTTTGTTGTAATTTTATTGTTCATGGTTTTGATCTTCTTTTTCTTAGTTAAGTCCCTTTAACATTTCATTTGAGGGCTTGGTGATGATGAACTCCTTTAACTTGACCTTTATCTGGGAAGCACTTTATCTGAATGGAATTTCCATTTCCATTCTAAATGATAGCTTTGCTGGATAGAGTAATCTTGAATATAGACCCTTACCTTTCATGACTTTGAATACTTCTTGTCAGTCTCTTCTTGCCTGCAAAGTTTCTTTTGAGATATCAGCTGATAGTTTCATGGGAACTCCTTTGTAGGTAACTCCTTTTCTCTTGCTGCTTTTTAGATTCTCTCCTTATCTTTAATTTTGGGTGATTCAGTTATAATGTGCCTTGGTGTGTGCTTCCTTGCGTCCAACTTCTTTGGGACTCTGAGCTTCCTGAACTGCTTGGAAGTCTATTTCCTTCACCAGATTGGGAGGTTTTCCTTCATTATGTTTTCAAATAAGTTTTCAGTTTCTTGCTCTTTTCCTTTCTGTTTCTGGCACCCCTATGATTTGGATGTTGGAACGTTTAGAGTTTTCCCAGAGGCTCCTAAGCCTCACTTAATTTTTTTTTTTTTTAAGATTTTATTTACTTATTTTTTAGAGAGGGGGAGGGAAGGCAAAAGAGAGGGAGAGAAACATCAGTGTGTGGTTGCCTCTCATGTGCCCCCTACTGGGGACTTGTCCCAGAACCCAGGCATGTGCCCTGACAGAGAATGGAACCAGCAACCCTTTGATTTGCAGGCCAGCACTTAACCACTGAGCAACACCAGCCAGAGCCATTTCTTTGAAAAACTTGTTTCTTTAGTCTCTTCTGGTTGAATGTTTATTTCTTCCTTCTGTTCCAAATTGTTGATTTGAGTCTCAGTTTCCTTCCCTTCACTGTTGGTTTCCTGTGTATTTTTCTTTATTTCACTTTGTATAGCCTTCACCTCTTCCTTCATTTTGTGACCGAGCTCAACCAGTTTTGTGAGTATCCTGATTACCAGGATTTTGAGCTCTGCATCAGATAGGTTGGCTATCTGCTCGTCGCTTAATTCTTTTTCTGGAGTTTTGATCTGTTTTCATTTGGGCCATATTTCTTTGTCTCGGTGTACCTGTTACATTGTAAGGGGCAGAGCCTTAGGTATTCACCAGGACGGGGAAACCCACTTGGGCTGCGTTGTGGTGCTGTATGTGGGGGAGGGTCCCCCGCCCCCCCACCACAGCAAAGGGAAAAATGCCACTTGCTCGGCTCTCACCCCGCTTTTAGTCACTTCCCCTACCACCCACAAGGGCATTAGGCCCTTCAGGTGCTGATTCCTGCGTGAATGGGTTTGTGTACATTCTAGAACCCCATGGGTCCCTCCAGTGGACTCTCCTGTAAGACTGGGAGTTTCTCCCACTACTGTAAAACCCACAGGTTTTTACAGCCAGAGGTTTTGAGGCTTTATGTTTCGGTGTCCAAACCCTGGATTGTGTGGTCTGTCTCACACCAGTTGTTCCTCCCAGTTTGTCTACTGGTGAATGTTGGACCTCCCAGTTCTCCAGCTGCTGCCTTGCCACTTGTCCTCTCACCTGGCTGCCCCTCTCCGCCCCTCCTGCCTGTCTGGCTAAATGTTCCTTCTTTAACTCCTTGGTTGTCAGACTTCATACAGTTCGATTTTCTGGCAGTTCTGGTTGGTTTTTGTTTTTAAAGTTGTTGTGCAAGGAAACAAAGCGTATTTACCTATGCCTCCATCTTGGCTGGAAGTCTCAGGTTGATATTAGTAATTGTTGCTTTCTGTTTCTTGTCGCGGATTTTGACCCACAAAATCCGTGGGGGGGACCGCCCCGATTGCGTGAATCAATCTTACCCAGAGACACGCTTGGAGATGAGAATCTGGCAGCCATGGGACTTTCCCTCCACCTCCATCTTGGGAAAAAGACCTTGTGGGTAGCTTCGCCGGGGTTTTTATTAGAGGCTTTAGGACATATTTACATTGGATTGATTATTCATGGGATTAAGCAGAATAGGGATGGGTTTACTCATTAGCAGAGCATTAGGATGTAAATTCAGGTCTGGTGGCAGACAGGACCAGGATAATATATTAAACAGGGCTCAGCAAACCAGAATCTCTTAAGATACATTTTTGCCAAATTCCTGTTAGAGAATTCCTATTCCACAGACATGATCCACACTTGCCTACACGGGAATCACATGGAGCTGCGCTCAAAACGCGTAAATTCTCAGGACTGCGTGTTTACACGAGTGTGGAAAACACTGCTAGAGTTTCTGATTATTATTACTGTGTATGAAAACAACATATTCATCTTTCTGTTGCTGGGCATTTTCGTTTTTTTCCAGTTTTGGGCTATTGTAAATAAAGCTGTCAGGAACAATTTTATAAAAGTATGTTGTGCACATACTCACATTTCTCTTGGATAAAAACTTAGAAGTGAACTTACTGGATCAAAAGTCTAGTTTATTAGAAGTTGCTGAAGTTTTAACAAAAACCTTACGTATCTATCAGATTATGAGAGTTCTCATTGTTCCACATCTTTGCTACCATTTGTTGTTAGTCTTTGTAATTCTTGCCGTTCAAGTAGATGTGAATTAGTATGCTGTTGGGATTTTTAACTTGTACTTCTCAATGATAATAATGAGTATCATTTCATATACTTGTGTCCAATCGTCTAGTTTTTATGAAGTATCATCTCAAATCTTTTGCTTTATTTTTCTATTGGCTGGTTTTTCTTTTTGTGTTTAGGATTTCTTTATATATCCTGCATACATGTGCTTTGTGAGATATATATTTTCTGAATATTATCCCAATTTGTTGCTTGACTTTTGATTTCTTACTGGTGTCTTCATGAAAAATAACTTTTTCATGAAGTTTATCCAATATTTGCTTTTATAGTTATTCTTTATGTAGGATCATGTCATCTGCAAAGAGATAGTTTTACTTTTTCCTTTCTAACATGGATTCCTTGTATTTTTCTTATTTATTTATTTATTTGCCCGATTGCATGGCTAGAACTTACAGTAAAATGTTGAGTAGAAGCAAGAGTGACATCTTGTCTTATTTTTGATCTCAGGAGTAAAGCATTTCGTTTTTACTATAAAATATGATGTTAGCTGTGGATTTTTTCATAGATGCCTTTTTTCAGGTTGAAGAAGTTCCCTTCTATTCCTGGTTTCTTGGATGTTTTTATTATTAAAGGGTGTTGGGTTTGGTCAGAATTTTTTTTATGCGTCAATTGAAATGATCATGTAGATTTTTTCCCTTGATTGTATTGACTGATTTTCCTCTGTGAAATAACCCTTGCTTTCCTGGGATAAATCCAGCTTGGTCATGGTCTATAATCCTTTGATGAAGCTTCATTTGGTTTGCTAGTATTTTGTTGAGGGTATTGCATCTATGTTTCTAAGGCATAATTAACATGTAGGGGATTTTTTGCTTGTTTGTTTTTCTGGTAGTGTTTATGTCCAACTTTGGTATCAGGGTAATGCTGGCCTCATAGATTGAGTTTTTAAATTTTTGTAAGCTTTTTGGGAAGAATTTGTATTAATTCTTTAAACATTTGGTAAAACTCACTAGTGAAACTATCTGGTCCTGTACTTTTCATAGTGGAAAGGTTTTTTTCTTTTTTTAAGATTTTATTTATTTATTTAGAGGGAGGGGAAGGGAGAGAAACATAGATGTGAGAGACATCAATCAAACATAAATCAGCTGGCTCTTGCACATACCCAGCCAGCAACCCAGGCATGTGCCCTGACAACAAATCGAGCTGGGGACCTTTCGCTTTGCAGGTACGATGCCCAGTAAACTGAGCCACGCCAGCCAGGGAAGGTTTTTATTATTTGTTTTGTTTTTAATTACTAAGTCAGTCTCTACTTGGCTATGAGTCTTTCAGATTTTGTTTTTTCTTGAGTCCAGTTTAGTTGTACCTTTCTAGCAATTTGTCCATTTCATCTAGATTATCTAATTTGTTGGTATATAGTTGTTCATAATGTTCCCTTAAAATCCTTTTTTTTTTTTTTAAAGAATTAATTTATTTTTAGACAGAAGGGAAGGGAGGGAGAAAAAGAGAGGGAGAGAAACATCAATGTGTGGCTGCCTCTCATGTGGCCCCCACTGGGGACCTGGCCTGCTACCTAGGCATGTGCCCTGACTGGGAATTGAACCAGCGACCCTTTGGTTCATCATAGCCCAAGCTCAATCCACTAAGCTACACCAGCTGGGGCCCTTTTTACTTCTGTAAGTTGATATTAATGTCCCTTCTTTCAGTTTGAGTCTTTTTTTTTTTTCTTGGCTAAAAGTTTTGTTGATTTTTTTCCCCAAAATACCAGATTTTTTGGCTTTATTGATTTTTCTGCCATTTTTCATTTAAATTATGTTTTATTTATTTCTGCTTTTATTTTCTTCTGCCTGCTTTAGATTCAGTTTGCTTTTCTCTTTAGTTTCGCAAAGTAGAAGGTTTTGTTGCTGGTTTGAGGGTTTTGGGTTTTTTTTTTAAGATTTTATTTATTTATTTATTTATTTTTAAGATTTTATTTATTTATTTTAGAAAGGGGGGAAGGGAGGGAGACTGAGAGGGAGAGAAAAAGCAATGTATGGTTGCCTCTCACATGGCCCTCACTGGGGACCTGGCCTGCAACCCAGGCATGTGCCCTGACAGGGAATCGAACTGGGACCGTCTGGTTCCCAGCTCGCGCTCAATCCACTGAGCTACACCAGCCAGGGCTATTTTATTTATTTTTAGAGAGAGGGGAAGAGAAGGAGAGGGAGAGGAACATCAATGTGTGGTTGCCTCTTGAGCGCCCCGTACTGGGGACCTGGCCCGCAACCCAGGCATGTGACCTGGCTGGGAATTGAACTGGCGACTCTTTGGTTCACAGCCCAAGCTCAATCCACTGAGCCACATCAGCCAGGGCTTTGGTTTATTTTTAACATAAGGATTTAGAGCAATAAATTGCTCTGAGCACTGCTTTCAGGGCATCACAAAAGTTTTGGTATGTTGTGTTTTTGTTTTGATTCATTTTGAAGTATTTTCTAATTCCCACCGTGATTTCTCCTTTGACACAATAGTTATTTAGGAGTTTGTTGTTTAATTCCTGCATATTTGTTAATTTCTCTGATTTCCTTGTTTGTGATTTCTAATTTCATTCCAGTGTAGTTGGAGACACTATATCTGTATGAAACCATGGAGACAATATACTTATAAGGTTTCAGTCCTTTTAAATTTACTGAGACTTGGTTTGTGTCCTAACATGTAGTCTCCTGGAGAATGTTTCATATGTAAGTTGAGAATATCTATTCTGCTGTTGTTTGGTGGATTGTTATGTATATTTCTCTTAGATCTGGAGAATTGTTCAGGTCTTCTATTTCCTTGTTAATCTTTTGTTTAGTTGTTCTGTTCCTTTATTAACAAACTATAGAAATAAATCCTGAAAGTATAGTCTTGTGTTCTATCCATTATTGAAAGTGGGGTATCACCCTGGCTAGTGTGGCTCAGTAGATTGAGTGCTAGCCTGCAAACCAAAGACTCGTTGGTTCAATTCCCCATCAGGGCACATGCCTGGGTTGTTGGCTAGGTTCCCAGTAGGGGCACACAAGAGACAACCACACATTGATGTTTCTCTCCCTCTTCTTCTCCCTCCCCATCTTTCTAAAAATAAATAAATAAAATCTTTAAAAAATAAAGGAAGTGGTGTATTGAAGTCTCCAACTATAATTGTTGAATTGCTTATTTTTCACTTTAATTTGACAGTTTTTACTTCATATATTTTGGGACTCTGTGGTTGGATGCATCTATGTCTGAAATTTTCCTCTAAGTGCTGCTCATTACATCCCCCAAATTCTGATGTGCTCTGTTTTTGTTATGGTTAAAAATATTTTGTATTTGTTGTGATTTTTTAAACTCATTTATTTATACATACATTTTTCAATTTCCAAGTACATATTTGGTACTTCTAAACGTTTTTGTTGTTGTTGTTTTTGATTTAATATGTGGTCAGAGAATGCACTTGGTAAAATTTTAGTCTTGAAACTTAACAAGACTTGTTTTGCAGCTCACCATATGGTCTGTCTTGATGAGCATTCCACGTGAGATTGAGAAGTAGTGTTTTCTTTATCTGTTGCAGGAGTAGAGTAGTCCGTTTTGAAAACTCAGGAGGGCCTGACTGCTCTAGCCCTTTAAGACCTAAAGTACACCTCTTACAGTTCACCTTTGGACTGGACAAAAACTCTCTACATTCCATCTTTCTTCTTTAAATGTCCATGTCTTCCGCCCTGGCTGGTGTAGCTCAGTGGATTGAGTGCGGGCTGGGAACCAAAGGGTCCCGGTTCGATTCCCAGTCAGGGCACATGCCTGGGTTGCAGGCCAGGTCCCCAGTGAGGGCCATGTGAGAGGCAACCATACATTGCTGTTTCTCTTCCTCTCTTTCACCCTTCCTTCCCCCTCTCTAAAAAATAAATAAATAAAATCTTTAAAAAAAAATAAATGTCCATATCTTCCTTTCAAGTGAATACCCACTGGTTATTTTTGAATTGAGAGGATTTTTTTTCTCAAGTTTTCCCAGAACCTTCCTCTCTACTTTTTCCATGCTATGTCTACATATTTATCTATTAGACTTTTTATTCTCATGGGCAGAGATCATTTTCAGCCTTTCATTATCATTCTGGTAGCAGGTAACCAATAAGTATTTACATTTTCATGAACTGAACCTCATAAAACTGGACTACCTATATGTCTTCAGTTTTTTAAGACCTACTTTACCATCAATATGTTGTTTCATAAAATTTTATAATTTCCAGAATCACTCAGTGATTCTGGGTTTAAGATAGGTTTACCCTTAAGTAATATTTAGAGAAATTGATTGAAAATAACTTTATTTTTGAAAATTCCCCTATGCATTTGCTACATGGGAATTTTTTTTTTTAATTTTATTTATTTTTTAGAGAGGGGAAGGGAGTGAGAATGAGAAAAACATCAATGTGTGGTTGCCTTTCACGTGCCTCCCACTGGGGGCCTGTCCTGCAACCCAGGCATGTGCCCTAGACTGGGAATTGAAGCAGCGACCCTTTGATTTGCGGGCTGGCACTCAGCCACTGAGCCACACCAGCCAGGGCGAATTTTCTTTTTTTAAGGACTGTTGAGCTTAAGACAAAGGAATGAAGGCAAATTTATGCTCTGTAAATAGGGTTATTAAGTAAATAAAACATGCCTTGAATGATAACTCCCTTTAGAAGTTAACATTGACTCCTTAGGAGAAAAGCCAATATTTATTTCATTTGAGGATAGCAACTTAAAACTGAGCACTGGTGATGCGGAAAAATAATTATTTGGAAAGATATTTTGCAATATCTGGTGAATCCCTTAAGTTTGGGTTTTTCTCTTTGTCTTTGTTTTTGTTGTTGTTGTTAAAGTCAGTACAGTATAGTATAGTAGTACAGTGTACCTCGGTACTTGTCGTTAATTTGTTCCAGAACTCACGACAAGTGCCAAAACCGATGAGTACCGAATGTTGAAGCATTTTCTCTTGCTGAGTGGCGTGGTGACTCATAACAAGTTCTAGCAAGTGTGATGAGTCCCGAGCAAGCACCCAGTGCGGAAACATTTTTTTGTTGTCAAAATGCGGTGAGCGTGGGATTTGACGAGTTCTGAGACTGATGAGTACTGAGGTATGACTAAAGTTTTTATATATATTTTAAAGGTTTCTAACTTTTATTGTGTAACCATTACGTTGAACTAGTAAAGACACAACTTGTTAAGCCTCCTAATCGGTCAGTGAAGACACTAACCTTTGCCAGGAATTTCTACACAATTAGGAGTTTAAAGTACTTAGAATTTCTGTGAATGCATTCACTGTTGTGAGTTGTTTTATTGTTCTCCACACTTTATAGTCTTTTCTAATTCCTTTTTCATTTTGAGCCTCAAGATACTAAGATGAATGTATTCTTTATACAGGTGAAAAAACACAGTTGTGACTATTGCTTAGCTATGATTCAGGTAGGATTAGAATTCACATCTTTTTTTAATAAAAAAATTTTTTTTCCCACCTACTCAGACAGCCGATAGGTAATAAAATACTAAATCTCTTTGTTATGAGAATTAAATTAGCTAACACAACGAAAGCACGTAGCACACACCTGTTTCCATTCTTTGTGAAGAGACTCTTTTAAAGCACAGGTTGGCAAACACAAGGCCCACTGGCTGAATCCAGCCCTCCACCTTGTTTCTACCCGGCACTGAGCTCTCGCTTAACTTAAGGAGTACAGTAGTTAGTTACATTTATACAGTCCTAACATTACATTCGGTCCTTTGAAGGAACCACGAGGCTGATGTGGCCCCCAGTGAAAATGAGATTGACACCCCTGTTTTAAACAGTAGAACAAACTGTCTTCTCCACTCAAAGTCCTCCATAGGCTTCTAACTGCTCAGAGTAAAACCTAATACTATAAAGCGACCTACAAAGCCCTGTGTAATCTGGCTGTGAGGGTCTTCCTCACGTTTCCTATTATTCTCCCCCCTTCACTCAACTGGTTGCTCATCCTCCAGCATGCCTGTCAGGCTCCCTCCTCAGAGTCTTTTGTACTCCTCCCATATAGCTTCATGCTCACTCTGTCTCTCCTCACATGTCACCATCTCAGTGGGTCTTATCTGATTACAACCCCAATTACTACCACCCCTATCCTGCTCAGTACTCTTTAAACCCCATCCTCACTTCAGTTTTCTCTTTAGCACTTAGCACTACCTGACATTATAGATATATCTGTTAAGGGTTTTTTGTCTGTGCCTCCCATCAGGACAAACACACACACATACAACTATTGAATGAAACTCCAGCAGAGATGATTTATTGTGTTCATGGCTATATCCCCATACTCTAGAATACATGGTAGAGCCCATGCTCAGTAAAAGTTTGTGAAAAATTAACATAATAAATGAACATCCTGCCCAGTTTTCTGGAAGTCTACAGACCATCTGTTTGGAAGTCACCTGGTGTGCTTTTGGGAAAATACAGATTCTGAGGCCCACCCCAGACCTCCTGAATTAAAATCTGTCAGGCTGGGCCAGGAAATTTTTATCTACCTGGAGGCACACAAAAATTTGAGAACTACTGATCCAGCCCAAACTAGTCATTTTACAGGAAGGCCAAGGCTACAGAGCTAGTTTGCAGAAAACAGATACTATATAACTACCATTCCGTGTTATTTCCACTGGATATCGTTTTCATTTGTACCAGCTAAAATGGTGTAGAGTTCTCTGGAAGAACTTGAAAAATGACACAGCTAGCCATTGGGGTTCCTACAGAGACACAGTGCAACAATAATTAAAATATTTATTTCAGCCCTGACCGACATGGCTCAGTTGGTTGATTGTCATCCTACAAAGCAATAAATCACTGGTTTGATTCCCGGTCAAGGCACATGCCTACGTTGCAGGCCTGATACCCAGTTAGGGTGTGTGCAAGGAGGCAGCCAACCAATGTTCCTCTCTCACATCGGTGTTTCTCTCTCATTCTCCCTCTCATCCCCTCTCTCTCTCTCTCTCAAATAAATAAATAAATAAATAAATAAAATCTTTAAAAAATAAAATATTTATTTCAGACAGCTAATTGCAAAGTGAAAAAAAAAGTAGCCAAAAAATATGACTAGTTCTAAAGATTATATACAATATTCGGGAAAATAGAAGTTTTAATCATGGGATTTCGTTTTATTCTTTTGACCCAAATTTTCCACTACTACATTTCCTTTCTATACTAAAATGTAATCATCCATGTAAGAGAATCCACATGTCTTTATTTCTAGTTTAGTAGTTTTGTATTCTGTTCCACAGATTCTAATTCCGGGTATATTCTTAACTTCTAAGTCTTGGGATACTTTTGCCAGCCGTTAATTTTTCTCATCTCTAAAATGAGAGAGTTCGAGTAGATTGCTTCATATTTTCTTTCTGATGGGAATTCAGTTTTAAAGTATCATTAAGTATGGTAAGATTGAATCCTACAAAATAATTCAACTTCTTGTTATGCTTGTGTGATTGTTAATTATTAGAATTGTGCCTGCGAAATACATTTATTGACTGAGGTTTTTTTAAAAAATTATTTTATTTGGTCGGTGTGGCTCAGTTGGTTGAGCACCAGCCTGTGAACCATAGGGTCGCTGGTTCAATTCCCAATCAGGGCACATGCCTGGGTTCTGGGCCAGGTCCCCAGTAAGGGGTGCTCAAGAGGCAACTACACACTGATGCGCCTTTCCCTCTCTCTCCCTCCATTGGTGTGCCTCTCTATTATTTTATTTTAAAAATCTTATTTTTAAATAAAATTTAAATTTTATTAAATTATTTAAATTTTATTTATTTATTTTTAGAGAGGAGAAGGAAGGGAGAAAGAGAGGGAGAGGCGCATCAATGTGTGGTTACCTCTTGCACTTGCCCCAGCCGGGGACTAGGCCTGCAACCCAGGCATGTGCCTGGATCAGGAATCAAACCAGTATCCTTTGGCTCTGCAGAAGGGTGCTCAAACACTGAGCAGTGCAGCCCAGGGCTTGAATGTGGGTTTTTTTCCCCACTACCATTTGAGTTCTAGAGGGCAAAAACTTTCCCTATCTTGTTTACTATTTACTAGGTAATTTCCTAGCCCAGTGCCTTGGATGTGGTTAAGTGCTCAATAAATACTTGCTGAATGAATGGTTAAATGAATGATAGTGTTGGCATGAATGGAGGCAGCATAGTGCTGTGGAAAAAGCATGCACATTTTGGTGTTCAATCATAGGATATATTTTGGAAGCTGAGGAAATTATTTGGGGTAATGTGTACTATAAAGTTCAAAGTACAGTGTCTTTCACTTAAAACGTTAGTTTCTTATTTCAGTTCCTTAGGTACCTGAACTTTTTTAACCAAGAGATTTTTATATTATGTAAGTTGGGAAAACATGGGTATGCTAGATTAACTTTAATAACGTTTGTTATTTTTATCTTATAGTTTTACATGTGGCACCCATAAAAGATGAGGCTGAGAACACGGAAGGCTTCTCAGCAATCAAATCAAATCCAAACACAACGCACTGCCAGAGCAAAAAGGAAATATTCAGAGGTTGATGATAGCCTACCTTCAGGAGGAGAAAAACCACCGAAGAATGAAACCGGCTTGTTGTCTTCAATTAAAAAATTCATTAAAGGAAGCACACCCAAGGTAATAATTTTACATTGTACTTAAATTATTAAAGTTTCGATGAGAAATCTAATATTGTCAGAACCCACTTTAAGGGAATGTGGTGTTATTTTAAGAGTACTAACATTTGACACTCTTAATTAATTCATTCATGGTTTTAGGCAAAGTTTTTCCTACAAATTCATTTAATTGTAATGTCATTCAATTAATGACTGTTTAAGAAAACATTTAGTCTACTTAACTGATCCACTTAGCCTTCTGGGATTTTTTCTTTAGCATAGTATTATGGGAAGTAAAATAAATTTCTTTAAAAAAAGAAGATTTTATTTATTTATTTTTACAGAGAGCAGAAGGGAGGGAGAAAGACAGGGACAGAAACATCAGTGTGTGAGGGATACATCGATTGATTGCCTCTCACATATCCCCAACTGGGCACCCGGCCCACAACCCAGGCATGTGCCCTGACTGGGAATTGATCTGGCGACCCTTTGGTTTGCAGGCCGACACTCAATCCATTGAGCCACACCAGCCAGGGCTAAAAGAAATTTCTTTTACTTGAGTTGTTTTCAGGTTTTCTTTTACTCACATTATTTTTTCTTTAATGTCAAAGAAAAGGTAAAATTTCTTATTAATATTGGGGTAGCCAAAAAGTCTGTATGGTTTTTTCCATAAAATAAAAAAACACATTTTTCATTTTCACCAGTAACTTTATTGATTTGTATATTTTGAGTGTGTTGGCTGTCTCCCGTGTGATATACTGGTAGCATTGATTGTTCTCAAGAACGTCTCAATTGATCGCTGTCAACTTGAATTGGTCTACCTGACCAACCATGGAGCATCATCCAGCAAGAAATGTCCAGCATAAAACTTCTCAAACCACTGTGGACACGTTCGATCAGTCACAGCACCTTCTCCATACACTGCACAAATATTTTTTGTTGTTTCAATTGCGTTTTTACCTATCTTGAAATAATAAAGTATCATATGCTGAAAATGTTGCATATTTTCTTTTGTTTTTTAAGATTTTATTTATTTATTTTTAGAGAGAGGGGTAGGGAGGGAGAAAGAGCGGGTGAGAAACATAAATGTGCCAAACTGCGATGTTTAGGTTTGTAGGCTGGCTCTGAGCCCACTGAGCCACACCAACCAGGGTGTTTATTTTCTTCCATGTTCAATATTAAAGTGGCTACACAAAAATTCACCAATTTCGATAAGTTTTTTTTTTTTTAATATACACTGATATGACAGCTGTCACAGTACAGTCTAACAAAATTGTTTCAAATGAAGTTAAAGACAACTAAGCACACTAGAGCCATCTTACAAAAAAAACGTGAATGAACTTTTTTGCCAACCCAATATATTAATACATTGTCTACTTAGGGTGGTGATTTATCTATCTGCATTCTAACGTTTATGCAATGAAAATATAGTATTATTTATTAACGTATGGTGCTGACCAAGGGTCAGATGCTCCACATTCATACTCTGGTCCTACTTGAGTGATCTCAGGAAAGTCATTTATCCCTCTGAGCTTCAGGAAGACAGTAAACAGGGACTAATACCAACTGTTTGTCTGTCTCAGGGTTGTTTTCATAGTACGTGGCAAACTGGGGGAAAGCAGTTTGAGGAATTTTAATGCACTCTATAAATGGATGGTGCTATTAACTTTCCTTGTATGTAGATTGTATCACTGTTTACTGTTGTGTTCTTTGGATTATTATATGTTATAAATTTTCATTATAATATAAATTTATCACTTTGATAAGTAGAAAAGTAAATCACTATTGCTACTTATTCACAGTGGTAGATTTTGTTGTCATATAACTAATAAATCCTAGTACCTGTAAACCATTGGCCAAGATTTAGAAGTATTGTATGTTTGTAGAGTTTTTCTTCGTATCGATGGTTTAATCTTATTTTGTTTTTCTAATATAAGTAAAAATTTTTTGTTAATTTAAATAGAATGTTTTAAAAGTTTCTTTGAGTTGCCCTTGCCAGTGTGGCTTGGTTGGGAATTATCCCACAAAGGGGTGGGGTTGCCAGTTTGATTCCAGGTCTGGGTGTGTTCCGGTGCTTGCTTGGGTTGAGGGTTTGGTCAGGGCTTGTGCCAGAGGGAACTGGTTGATGTTTCTCTCTCTCTGAATGTTTCTCTCCCTCTCTTTCTCCCTCCCTTCCCTCTCTCTTAAAAAAAAGTTTCTTTGAGTTAATTTTTATAAACCTAGAAGTAGTCTACTACAATCGTATAACAAACATCAAATTTCTTTCAGAAATATGAATTCCTGAATCTATAAATTCCTAATGGGTTGTCCTCAACTTTTGCTGTTGGGAATGTTACTATTTGTTAGTTTATTCTCTGAGCAACTCTAAATCTTGTAAAGTTCTTAATCTTAGGAAAATACATCTACCCTTTACTTTTTTTTTAAGGTTTATTTATTTTTAGAGGGGAAGAGAGGGAGAACAAGAGGGAGAGAAACATCCATGTGTGGTTGCCTCTCGTGTGCCCCCCACTGGGGACTTGGCCTGCAACCCAGGCATGTGCCCTGATTGGGAATCGAACCAGTGACCCTCTGGTTCAAAGGCTGGTGCTCAATCCACTGAGCCACACCAGCCAGGGCTACCCTTTATTTTCTTTATGTTTTTTTCCTGCATGTGCAAGTGCAAACCCTTAATCACTCTCTAGGCTAAATATTTCTAGTTTTCACTCTGTTACAGTTTGTGATATATATCACCATCTTGGTCACCCCTTTTTGTTGTTCATAAAAGGTAACAATCAGAAATGAAGATAGGGGAGTTTCCTGTGTCTTCTGACTTCTATTCATTTTTTACTTTATTTGAATTGGGCTTATTTCTACTGTATTAATATGGCATTATGTTATATCATATATTGTATCTTATTTTTTTCTCCTTCACTGGTTAGGTTTTTTGCCCTTGTCAACTAAAACAGTCAAGATTTTTCTATAGAATTTGCTATCGTTTCTTTTTTCTTTTCTTAACCAACATCTAAGATTTTAAATTAATGCCTATTTACTCAGATATGTTAACAAGTATAGGATCGTGAAAAACGTGTTTGCAAACTAGTATCTTATTCATTAATTAATGGGCAAAGTTTTTCCTACAAATTCATTTAATTTTAATGTGATTCATCCCAGATTTCTTTATTATATTCTGTAAGATTATTATGAAAATAGTATTTGAATGCCTTATTGAAATCAAGGTACACTTTTTTTTTCCTCCCACTCTACAAACCTTATGTTAGAAATAAATTAAAAGTTTTAACTTGTCATATATTATTCCTAATGAGCTTATAGTAGCTTCTAATTATTTCTTTTTTGTCTACATTGTCATTACACTGTCTCCTTGGTAGTATATTCTAAAATTTTTCTGAGTATCTAATTTTGCTGAGTATGTAATGCTTGCTCATGTTCAGTATCTTAAATAGAGTATCATTGTCCTTTTCAAAATTTGGGTGGGGGTTAGCGGCTAATGTTTATATAGTATCTATTAGGTGCTTTATATCTAGTATCTCCTTAATCCTTAAACCAATTTTTGTTATTTTATGGACAAGAAAAACTGAAGCTTAGTGAATTTAGGTAATGTGTACAATGTCAATAATAACAATTATAATAACTTGCCCAGGATAAAAATACCAATAAACAGCAAATAAAAATTGAGCAGTTACTATGTGCTGTGCACTATTCTTGGTGCTCTAAAGGTAATGACTTCTTTAAGCCTTACAGACTATATAAAGTAGGTGCTATCATCTGTGTTATAGATGAGGAAACAGAGGCACAGGGAGCTTAAATAACTTGTGCAGGGTTACTTAGCTTTAAATAGCAACACTGTCATTGAAATCCAGGTACTGGCTTCGGAGCCTACACTTTTAACCCCTATACACTGCTGCCTCTCCAATAAGTGACAGTGCTGAGATTTAAACCCAGGTACATTCGACTCTTGATATTTGCGCTCCTTCTATACCATTCTGTCCCAGACTAGCTAGATATTGTCTTTATAGCATTATCTATCTTGTGTAGGAATTGAAAATTATTCTTGAGGAAAGTAAATAAGAGTTGAGTCTTCCTATGCCACCCACTTTGTCATTTATTTATATTCTGTCATCAGTTCAAAGCTCGAGGCTTATTCTTTTAATAGGAAGTACATTTTGCATATATCATTATCCTCTGTCTTTAGTCTTTCTGACAGCATGATACTCATCTGTCAGTTCCACAAGTGTCATTTTCAAAACCGAGTTAGACAACTCCCTCTGCTGCCACTTTTATTTCTTTGGTACCTTTCCTTCTTTTCCTCTTTTGGACTTTTGAAGTTATATGACTAAAATTGAACTTTTAGGCAAGTTTTCTCATTTGAACTGGTCCCCTTCAAATATCTCTGATATTGCTTGCATGCTTGTTTCATGAGTCTGGTGTTTTGAAACTTGCTCTCCTTATATCAGCCTCTGTTTTGCTCTTTTAATATTATGATTTCTAGGACCAATAGCTACTGGTGTTCTTGACGTTTTACTATATCTGACCCATTTTTATGTTGTTAGCAGGCTTTAATCTGTGTTCTAGTCTTAACCTTGCATAAATTAGCCACGAGAGTATTTAGGTAATCTAAACATAGGTTGTTCATTTATGAATATAAAGGGTGTGTTTCAGTTTGCTAGGACTGCCACAACAAAATACTGCAAATTTAGTGGCTTAAATAGTAGGAATTTATTTTCTCACAGTTCTGGGAGCTAGAAGTCCCAAGACCAAGATGTCAGCAAGTTGGTTTCTTCTGAGGCCTCTTTATTTGCAGAGATGGCTGCCTTCTTGATGTGTCCTCACATGGTTGCTCCTTGCTCTGTGTGTTGTCTGTGTCTTAATCTCCTCTTCCATAAGGACACCAGTCATATTTGGATTAGGGTCTACCCCAATGACCCTATTTTAAGTTAATTGCCTTTCTGAAGGCCCTGTCTTCAAATATGGTTACATTATGAGGCTCTGGGGTTAGGGCTTCAACAAATGAATTTGGAGAGACACAATTCAGCCCCTATTAGGAGTGAACGAAATCTCTGATCTCTTTCAAATCCATGTTTTATGATTCAAATACTTAACTGCTTCTCAGATTTCTGAATTATGAAATTGTCAGCAACTGCACTCAGGAGTTGTTCACATGCAGCCTTTCTGCTTTTAATATAAGATTTCTGATATATATTTGAAGTGAAGACCTCACAACTAAAATATATTGGCTTTATACCAGGAATCTTTCTATGCCTTTCTAAATAGGTGGTTTCTAGAATTTCCCATAATAAAATGATTATTTTCTGTGTTCTTAGCTAAATACTGTTATGCTATCATAGTTAAGGGTGATCAATTTCCATGTGGTTATAATTCTAAATAAATAGTGAAATCCTTCCCTGTTATATTAAATCAGTGTCTTTATATCTTTTAATTATGACCCACAGAAACATATCTTGTAATATAGCCATACATATGAAACAAAACTCACCCTTAATATATTTGATGTGCTCTGATTTTTCTTTTCTGTTATCTCTTATTCTCCTATGAAAAGTGATTTGAATACTTTATTTTTTTTAATTATTTTATTGTTGTTCAATTACAGTTGTCCGCATTTACCCTCCCCCCACCCCACCCCAGGCAAACCCACCTCCCTCCCTTGCTTCCCCCCTCCCCCTTGGTTTTGTCCATGTGTCCTTTATAGCAGTTCCTGAATACCCTTGTCCCCCTTCTCCCCTCCCCCCTCCCCTCTGGTTACTGCCAGAATGTTCTAAACTTCAATGTCTCTGGTTCTATTTTGTTTCTGTGGTTGTATTTTGCTTGCTTACCTCACAAGCGTCTTGGCTGTGACTGATCTGAATTCCCCGGTAGCTGATCTGGCCTCAGTGCCTTCGTTCCTGAGTCCTCATACAAAACTTTTTAACATTTCATATAGTAGAGGCTGCATGATGATATACTCCTTGAACTTGACCTTATCTGAGAAGCACTGTATCTGCCCTTCCATTCTAAATGAAAGTTTTGCTGGATAGATTATTCTTGGTTGTAGGCCCTTGCTTTTCATGATTTGAAATATCTCTCTCCAGCCCCTTCTTGCTTGCAAGGTCTCCTTTGAGAAATCTGCTGACAGTCTTATGGGTATTCCTTTGTAGGTAACTGTCTCTTTTTCTCTTGCTGCTTGTAAGATTCTTTCCTTATTCTTGACCTTGGGTAATGTAATTATGATGTGCC